>KN171246.1:25807-49275 GCA_000757755.1 Steinernema glaseri
TACGCTAAAAAATTTTAGAAAAAGAAGGCTTGTTTAGATATCAATTCTGGGGATATTGTTGCCCTTAACTTCTGGGAACACAGAAGGGTTTGACCTATGTGAACCTGGAAAATACGGACTCATTATAATCCCCTCTGGCTTCCCCATTGGCTCACCCATAGCAAAAAACACAAGCACATGAAGAAAAAACATCAGAATGGTCCAGAGCTGATTTGCAATAGTTTCTAAACAATTTTTAATCTTTAAGATCGTCTGCGTCTATACGAAATGAACGCCAACAAATCCGACTAACGCACACAGCTTGATACAAAGGGTCAAAGTGCTTCACTGCAAACCATAATACGCTAAGATCTTAAAATTTTCAGAAAAATAAGGCTTGTTTAGAAATAAAATATGGGGATGTTGTTTTCCTTAACTTGTGGAAACACAGAGGAATTTGGACTTGCCTGGAAGGGGCTCAAAGACGTTTGAAGGGCTCAGAGCTAATTTTCCATAGTTTATAAGCAATAGTATTTCTTTAAGATCTTCTATACGAAATGAACGCCAACAAATCCGACTAACGCACACAGCCATACAAACCTGTTTGTTATTACCAGACTCTTCGATTACCCAGCGTTCTCCGAATCGAGCAACCTGGAAAACAACTAGTGATCGAGCTGAGGGAAAGCACGTGTGTGTACTCGTCAAGGAGGTCTGCCCTTTCGACAGAGCGCATTTCAGAGATAGCCCCTAAGCTCCTTCTTTGGCGCTCATCTGAGAACCATGTGCTCAGTCGTTCCACTCAAACACAAAAAGAAACCTAAAAACGTGCACCGGGTTAGGCACCCTCGGAGGACAATTCATTTCTAAGTGCGTCCTGCGGACTTCTCTCGCCTCATTGGCTTGGAGGCGGGGATCTTAAGAACAATGGGTACGCTTTCTGGTAGGTCAGTGTCGAGAAGGGTTTTGCCTCCGATTCTAAATCTCGCTGGATCTAAACTCGTATTTGATTCGGCATTTTGGCATTCGTGCCAGTTTGGCCTCAAGAGTTAAAGCTGGACCAAAATCCACTTCTCCTGCCAAATATTTGATTCAACCCTTAGCGAAAACAAGTCAAGCTCGACTGCTTTAATCTAAAGTCATCTGGACTCGTTTTCGAGAAGTTCTAACTCGCTTTAATTCCTTAGGAAGATAGTCTTGTCCAGCTAGAATAATGCATTCACATGGCTCAGAGAATGCAACTCAATAGAGTCCAAAAATCCAAAACGAGCTCTATTCAATAGGACTCCATTGAAAGCCGAACCCTACTAGTCACGGCACCTGGAGCACGCGACTCTCCCTTGGCGCTTCTTCGCCTTTCGAGAGCGAAAACAGAGGAAGGCTGCGGTCGGCTTATCGCCTCGGCTCCTCAGGGGGTGAGGAGCGCACCGCAATCGAACGTGGATAATCGATGAATCGGTGCGCGATTTCCCTGTTTTCGCCAGTCGACCACAGACCTGATTCTGATCTCCCGCCCAAACAAGGGTCCCCTTTCGGCGGACTTTAGCACCAAAGGTCCATTAGCGGAGCTGGGGTTGAGAAGCCGAAGAAGATGAATCACCGGAAGCACTCATTTGCCTTCCGAGGGGTGACCGTCATGGGGTCAACATCAGTTGTTTGTTATTTGCAAACAAGCCCACATATTTGTTTTAAAGAAACGTAACACTTAAAGACATAAAGTGAAGTGTCTTAACTGATTTTGGGTCACCTCACCTTCGGCGGTCCCGTGGTGTAGCGGTTAGCACTCAGGACTTTGAATCCTGCGACCCGAGTTCAAATCTCGGCGGGACCTTCTTTTTTTATTTTTCAGTGTAATATGTTTTCCAGCTTTTTTTTAACGTGGATATGCTTTTCTACCGCTTTAAAAGCGATTAAATGCTATTAAAGAGCATCGTTTACCTTGTACTGAAACTCCCTGTGATTTCGACCCATGTCACTGTAACCATAGGGGTGTTTACTCGTTGTATGAGTAACAGTCCAAAGGAGGACGTCTCCTTCTGAAAATTCGATCACTGTCGCTTGTACACCCTCTGGGTGATGCATATTTGTGTCTTAAGGGCTTCTTGTACTCTCTTGACAAATGATAGCTAAGGTGATTATACGCAAATGTGTATGTATGTGTCATATATGTGTCTTAGAAGCTTCTTTGCACTTCCCTGGTGAATGACGCTATAGATTACTGACCTCAATTGTGATAAGAACTTCTTCTGGTGCTGTGCACTTTAGAGACTTCTGAGTCCATTCCCACCCCCGTGCAAACAAAGGGAGAAGTATGCATACATAGGGTTGCGGTCGTGGTTTTACAACAGGATGCCGTGACGGAGCCATGCCTCAAACGCCATAAATTTGACGCGCATTGTGGTGAAGTCGAGTTTTTCATTCCTTCGAGTTATCCAGTTTTACGATCTCTGTTTCCATTGCATAACGAAAGTGTTGTCGCTATTCATCGGTGAGCCATGTTTTCCGGGCTCATTATTTAGAAATTTCAAAGGTTGCTCTTCCTGCCCTGGCAGGAAGAGCAACGCTCTCTGATTTAGAATCGAGTTTACAATCAGTTAGAGGGGCTTTTCCCTTCTTTATGGATGCCCCACCTCTAAAAGAATGTTTTGTGCGCCTCTACTTCAACTAATATAAAGGGTTTATTTGTTGCTATAAATCTTAGATACCCAAGCTACTTCAGCAGAGCGTAAAAGATGGATTCAGCACCTCTATTTCCGGGTTGAAGATCGCTTTTTTCCAGTATCATCGCCTCAGGCTTGCCTTTCCCGAGATTTAATTTGGAAGCGCAGTCAGTTTATTAGCCACTATTCGCCCCATAGACCCTGTCTTTCAAGCTATTCTAAGTGCTCTGTGATAATCATTTGCAAATATTCAATGTTTTGCCTTTCCGTAGAGCCCCTTATTGATTATTGGAAAGCACAGCTAACATAAGACGAGCTTCTAGTCACCCTTCTAGAACCCGGGTTTCGAGCTGTTCTAAGTGTCTTATGCTAGTCATTATAGTCATTCGTAAATGGTCAGTTTTTTGCAGAAAGAGTTACCCTTTTTTGAACCTTTGATAACCTCAAAGGGAAAACGCAGCCTAACATGAGGCGGAGAGCTTAGGGAGATACCCTATCCAATACCTATATGAAAAAAGTATTCCAACATCAATTCATATTCCAACAAAAGTATTCCGACCTAATCCTCCTGAATACATCAGAAACGGAGCATCATCATGTCACCTTCAATGTTATTGAACATCATTATCATTATGTCACATTCCTCCATCATTATGTCACCTTTCAAAACAGGACAGTAACATTCCGTATTTAACCATGGCGAAAACACTGTGTTTATTAAGTCGTGATGATAGCCAACTCGTGTTTGCATGGCTCCTTGCCTAGTGCAACAGCACGTCCTTCCTCCTCTTCATCCCATTGTTCCACTCGTGGTATCCAGGGTCTTTGACGTCAAAACGTTTGTGGTTTCGCCTCCTCATCGTCGCCGGCTCTATGGAGACGAGGAAGACGTTCGTGGGCCGTTTCTCTATTTAGGGACGCGTCTGCAGTCTTGCTTCCTTATCCCCTCGCAGCCCCTTCTCCTCGTTCTAGAGTATTGCAGCCAATGAGTTCAAACGCCTTTTTGACACCTCTTAGCTGTGTTTCGCCGATCTTCGTCTTATGTCTCTTCCGTTTCCGGACGAAGAACCGCCTTTTCCATAACATCGCACGGATCTCCGATTTCGCA
Organism: Steinernema glaseri; assembly: GCA_000757755.1. Lineage (NCBI taxonomy): Eukaryota > Metazoa > Nematoda > Chromadorea > Rhabditida > Steinernematidae > Steinernema > Steinernema glaseri. The sequence goes on from KN171246.1 coordinate 29,555, forward strand.
CGTCTACCGCCAATGAGTCTTTACGATCTTCCTTCCTAAGGGTCAGTCTTTCGAATCGTCTCTCGTCCATGTGGTCATGGCGTCTCCCGTCTCTGACTTAAGGGCTTTCCACTCCTTCCACAGAGCATTGCACCGATAGGGCGTTATCAGAGGCGTCGTTATCAGGAACACTCAGTTGCATCACTTCACTCGAGTCTTCCTTTTCACAGCTTCTTATAAGTACTCAGTAAATCTGATCGGTTTGGAAGGTTCAACGGCTTTCTTGCCACCGTTTCTTTCTTCTTTTTGTTTCCTTCGTCAAGAGAGCGAGGGAAAACAGGAGATAAAGCATGGTGACTCGATGCTTGGCGGTCCTATGTTTGGTCCATGTACTTCTAATAACCTATAACCGTTGCACAAATCACCGCACAAAGAGTAAGCGAACACATGGGCACTTTGGAAGCCACTTGCACCTATCAGAAGTTCCCTAGTGGAGTGGCGCCACCTCCTTGGCGGCTTTTTGTTCGCACTTTACCATATCACTGATGTCCGCACCACAACAGCGCCAACTGGGCCACGGCGTGGCGACCGAGACGTAAGCAGGCTCAAGTCGAGAGTTCCGGAACAGCACCGCCTTGCCCCTGTGCGTGACTCACCCATCTTATCTGTCGTCACCAAAGCCAGACGAAAGGAATTTTTACATACTGATATGCCACGGTGATCAGCAAAATCAATAAGTCCGACTCGGTTCCTGGCGCAAATCAGCAGCGAGCGAGCTGACAATGAGAAGGCAATCTGCCCCTTGAATCTGAACTTATCGTACGTGCATATCGTTGTGGGACCTTCTTCGTTCTTTGCACTGCTTATTCGATTGTCGACGGAAGGGATTTGCAAAGATTCCCGACTTCTTCCCTTTTCGCGTTCTTCTTTTAGATCTCCGGCAATGCTAGCCGGACAAGGAGGGAAACTGTGATCGTGTTTGTGCATCGCTGGCTGCGTCAGAATGAGTGGGAGTGTTGGGGAAATGTCGGATATTTCTCGAGGCGAGGGAAGGAGTGGGAGTGCTTCTGCGCGTCATGTTGTGGCAGAAGTCGGATGAAGACTGAGTCAGAAGCCTGTTGTGGCTATTGTAGACGTTTATCCTGTAGACGTCTATTCCACCAGTGTCTATGTCCGTGTCCTCCAGTGTCTGTGTCTATTGCAGAATAGACACAGACTGTAAAGGTCCATTCCCCAGGCGTCTATCCTTGTCCCTGTCACTGATCCGTATTTATTTACGTGCGTTTGTTTACTTTGACTGTGGTATTTGTTGTTCAGATGCCGTTTCTGGATAGCAAAGGTTCCACCACGTGTGCTCGTGGTTCTGCAGAGGCCTGAAACCCCGAGCCTCCTCCGTCGCCAACAGATTGTCGACGCGTTCGCACTTGAATTGAGCGAAATTCGCACTTTTCTGCATCTTATCAGTTTTTCTGCCATTTAACCACCGTCCGCTTTGTTTCTTTCTGACTGCACTCTGTACACACAAATTTTTCTAATTTCACTCTGCGTCAGAAGCGCTAGCGCCGTTCCTTGTCGTTGTCCCTCAAGTTCGTCATGATTCCTGCTGTCATGATTCATCTCCGTCATGATTCGTGCCTTAAGCGTCCTTTCGCGTTTCGTTTTCTAATCGGTTCTGTTTTCAGCCTTCGTCCACCTCCGTCGCCACGCCGACTGAGTCCCCTGGACATGAAAGGAATAAAATTCACGAATCGGTGTGTCTTTGTCGGCGCCGGCACTTTCCTCATATTTGTCGCTGTCTTCGTGTTGTTCTCCGCGCCTTACTCGGAGTCATTGTCCGACCTGGAGAAGACACACCGTATCTTGAAAAGAGATGTCAACCAAGTGTACCTGCAAGTCAGTTTAACCTCAGAGCCTCTCAGTAATCCCACTCTTTAGAACGAATCTATAGGACCATTTCTGGAGTCCGACTGGACCGAAGATATAAGTGGTGTCCCGCTGTTCTCCCGGACAGGTCCCCCGCTGAAATGCGACGAGAACGTGGAGCTGCTGGTTGGCGTGATATCTCGACCACATGACGTCGGGCTGAGGCGGACGATCAGAAGAACTTGGGCTGATCGGTCGCGGTACGACACGAGGCGGACGAGGGTTCTGTTCTTCTTGGGAAGAGAGAAGGTAGTTCCGAGTTGTCCTTGTAATGCTCACCAATTCCTGTTTAGAACGTCAGCATCCAGAGGGAAATGGACACATACGGCGACATTATCCCCATAAACAACGACGAGGGTTACTACAACCTGACGTTGAAGACCTACGCGCTACTCACTTATCATCGGGACTATTGTGGCCAGGCGAAGTGTGTTCTGAAGATCGACACCGACGTCGTGGCGAATCTCGCTGGTTTGGAGGAACTTTGTCGACAGAATGGTACGTTTCATGTCGGAGTCACTAGGGCAACATAAGTGGGTGTGATTGGCATTTTGCATAGAAAGTTTTATATCTATTTGGGCCCTCGAAAAAGACCTCCAATTTCTGTAGGATTGTACCTGGGGCGTGACTACTGTAACTTAAGTTAACCTCTCTTTTCAGCCGAAACTCCGCTCATCACCGGAGGAGGTGGAATGACCTGGGCCACAGTGGGTCGAAGCACCTCCAGCAAATACTACGTACCCCATTACGTCTACAACTTCGAGTTCTACCCTCCCTACGCAGAGGGGCCCGCCTACCTCTACAGTGGCGGCGCCAATGTCTCCTCACTCGTGTTGGACGCGTTACGGAAAACGCCATTCCATCAATCGGAGAACTTCCGCCGCCTGCCGGAAGACGTCGTCTTCAACGGAATCGCACGCTCCCTTGCCGAGATTCCAGTGGCTGCCAACAGCGGCTTCACACTCTACAAGAGCCAAGATTTGGGCTACTGGTGTCCTTCGGATGGATCGCCGCTTCCTCTCATCCGCCATGGAGCCGAGCCGCTAGAAGAACACTGGAGGAGATTCAAAGAAGCGGTTGTCGATGCGAACGAATTCAGCTGGTTTGGACGAGTGCTGACATGCGGTTTCCGGTAGCCGTAGATAGTAGCTGTGTGGAGCGAACGGTGCTAAGACTGGTCAAAGAATCTCAGAGTGAGCAAATTATACGAATCGTAAATAATAGGAAGATAAAGATCCTCATGTACGAGAAAATTCTATGCTAGATAGTTTGCAATAAATATTGAGTGTTGCAGTTCCGCAATATGAGCCTTGAGGTATTTGTGAATATCTGCGCGGATACTGGACACTGCACGGAAAGTGTTCGTTCCTCCTAACTTCCTGTCTCTCGTCGCCCTTCTCATTATTTACGAGTCACCGATCCCTTCTCCACCGCCTTTGAAGTTCGCACTCGCAAAGGAGCCGACCGCCGCCTCACAGCCCCCCACCTTCGCTCACTGTTGTCTTTCCGGAAATTGTCATCTCCCTTGTACTTCCAACCAACCATGAAGAACGGTTTGGAGAGAATGTTCCCACGCTGCATCACATATGCTTGAAAAGGACCCAATCTGCCTCTTTGTGAGTGCGCCCACCATCCTCCGCCTCGTGCAAGGCCCTCGGTGTCCGGGCCCTTACAGCAAAGGGCAGTCATCACTGTCCCTATCAGTATTCGAAGCCACTCGTACTTCGCGGACAATAGGCGAAAACCTATACTGGAACCAGTAGACATCCTCAGGACATGGCACATGACAATAGAAAGAAGCTTCCCCGGAAGCCCCAAACGCGAAATGTTCAAGGGACTTCTGTTGCATCGCTTAAAAAGGCCCCCAGATTCTCCGAAAGTATACGACCAAGAAGGAACGATCGAGCGTACCGTAATCGGCTCCTGTATCGTCACTACTGGATTCGCTGTCAGCTCGCTTCGGCATCTCCCATTTGAAGTGAAGAGCAAGTTACCAGTGATAACAATCGATCGAGAGACTAAATGAAGGGAGGAATGCGTACATTGGACCGGCGGCCTCAATACTGCAGGAAATCCATGCTTCAAGGGAGAAACGGAAACTGTATAAGGCGAAAAAAGTAAAGCGAGATCCAAGGTCTGAAATAGAAGCTTCTTCTCTACAAACAATTTTATGAACATGTAAATAAAACGCCCATTATTTATAACGTCGTTTTATTTACATATATCTTCTCGATAACTATCGAAAAAATAACATGCTATTGGATCGACATCTACAGTGAAGTACGCACCAAGGCACCGGCAATTCGGTGGTACGCAACAGAAGCTCAGTACTCGAAGCCAGGCTTCTTGTCGTATCCGTAATCCTTGTACCACTTCTTCTCCCACCAGTACTCAGGCTGAGGAATGAAGAGTTCGGGCTTGTCGTATCCGAGATCTTCGGGAGTAGCGATTCCGAGCTCCTCGAGGACGGGTTTCACCTAAACTTATAGTTATCGCATAAATTGAGGCAAAGTAGCAACAAACCTGGTCGATGATGTAGCCGTAGATGACTTCACGGTTCTTCTTGGATCCGCACTTGATCTTGATGGCTTCCAGGAAGCGGACGCACAGGGCGAAGTCGTTGACGCGACGGCACGCTCTCAGGGCGGCTTCGACAACCTTGGGGTCGGGGATCACGTCGTAATCGTGCAATTCGGAGAGGGCCTTGCGGACTTCCCATCCATCGATTTCGGGGCGGCTGAGGTAATCGATGAAGTGCTTGTCAAACTCTGAATGAATCACACGAATAAGGAAACGCTGGGTCCAAAACTCACTCTCAGCGGGCCACTTCTCCATGATGTCGTCGTGGCTGGCCGCCACATAGGAGGTAGTCGAGATCTGGCGGACGTTCTTTGCGACGCCGCGCGCCATACGAGCCATAAGAGACGCCATCTGAAAGGATAAAATCAGATACAACTTGAAAAGCCAGAGCGACTCGCGAAGAAAAGGACAAGAAGTCGTGTGATGATAGTACGAGCGATTCAGAACAGAAATCACGCGTTCTTTGGACGCAGTATGGGAAAATACAATGCGACATTTAGGAAGAAGAGCAAAATAGAAAAAAGCAGCGCATAGTGCAAACGCAATCGTCGCGGGTCCATGGGCCGGAGAAGTAGGCAGTCCGACAACAATAGTCTCGGTCTCGTCGTCTCAAATGCAAATTGTCTCGAGCCGGAGGAGGGTTTCCGGCGATTTAGAAGGTCCTTGCACGTCTGCAAAACAAGACAGTCGCGTCTCGTGGAATCGTCGTCGCTTTCATCGAGGTTATTTCTCAGTTAGCGACGTGACGCAGCGGTCGGCCGCGTGCGTGCGGATAGCCAAGAAGACGCTTGCCTGTGTCGCGGTGGGACTCTCAGGCATTTAAACAACGACTGGACGTGAGGCGCGAAGACTGGAAACACGAAATGCAGCCTGGGAGAGGAGTTGTTTCAGCTTTTTGAGGTTAAAAACGTAGTTTTGGGTTGGAGAGATATTTCTGACAGGAACAGATCTGCTGGAAACACGTCTGAATGATCAGTTTGCATACTGGTAAAAGACAACCTTCCGTCGTTCAGTTTTATGCCTTTTTAGAACAGTATTAAGGCGCTGTTGTCTCGCGATATGTCTCAAGAAGAGATGTTACTTATGTCGAATCTACCCAGGCGACGACAGCCAGACTGCAATATCTCAGGGTTCTGCAAAACGAGACATGTCTGGTCTCATGAGTGTCTGATAAATTCCATCGTTCTAATTTAGCCATTTCGTCCACTTAACCCACATTGGTGATAGGCTCTTCTAGCACCACACGAAGTCACCTTAAAATCGACACCTCCCAGAAACATCTCACTGCGCGTTGCCTACCGTAATCGCACATTCGAACGGACGAAGTTCCCGTGCTTCTCATATTCAACATGTCATTAGAGTGTATTTTTTCTCTGATCTCCCCGTGTCACCCGCGGAAGCGCGATTAAATCTCTAATTATAGTGCGATTTCGGATTCGCCCCGCCATAAGAGGCTTCTTTAGTTTGTTCCAAGATTCACACCCTTCCGCGCTGCATATTTCTCTTGCTTATTTACACCTCCAAGTCGCTACACCGCTATCAGCGCTGATAAACATGAGCAGCGTGCTAATCTCCCTTTCGGCAAAGTTTCAGTTCCTTTTCAGCCGTCCTTCGACGTATACTGCGCTTGTACTTTGAGGAGTGGCGATGACGAAACGAGATACTAGTGAGTTCGCTGTACACCGTATCTCTTAATCTGTTCTGACGAACTCTTCTGACTTTCGAGTGTCATTCGACCTCCTCAAGACAAACAATGTCCCGCTGGCCTCTCTGTTTATATCTCAAGTTTGATCTCCATGCGCGGGGCTATTTGCATAATCCGCATTGTTTCCGCGCGAAATAAATCTCTTTGGTTTTCCAATCGTTGCGACACCCGATTGTCCGTCCCTCGCACTCAGGAGACCCGCCCACTGACCGGCTGACGGCGCTTTATTCAGATGGGCGAATCGTTCGCAGCAGATAAGATGTTTTCCTCGAGTGGTCAAAGGAGCGCGCAGAACTTAATTATTCATTGAATAGAAGCGATTTGCGCCTCTGTGTACTCATCGTGGCGCGCCTCTTGCCAGGTGTTATTTTCCGCAGCCTTTTGTCCGGCGTTCGCTGCGCAAACACGAGCACCGTTGCCCGCGATGCCTTCCCATAGAGGGGCCCCAACCCATGGGCTAATTCGCGGAACGCCCACCGCCGTCCGCGAGTACCCTATTGCGCGGCTAAGAGCTGGAGATGGCGCGTAAGGGCCGGTCGTTTCGCCGGCCCTTGGCGCGGTGACCTTGCGCGCTACTTAACGCCGCTGTTTGGACCTCCGAATGACCGTTTGTGTTAGGTATGAGTATCGATCCGCTTATGAGTGACGGCGCTTACCGGTGAGATCGATGCTCGGCTGTCAGTAGATTGTATGAACGGGCATTGATTGATGGCCGGTGCCCTCAAGAACATGCGGGTTAAGATGCTTCTGCCGCGACCCTTGTTTATTACTTAATGCCAACCCTGTTTCAGCCAGCTTCGAGAATAGAGGTCACGAAGAAGACGATCGGAAGCTGCGAATGCTGCCCGCCCGTTGAGTTGTTTCAATGCGGCACCGAAGCCACGAGAATGAGGCATCTACGAGTGAATCCCAGTGGAATCACCCTGCCGAGGAGACTGTCCATGTGGATTGTTTTTCTCTCCACGCTGCTATTGGCTGCCAGTTTAGTCGACGCGAAAGGTAATTGAACTCACCCCCCTCTGGGAGGTCCACTGGTCGCTTGTGGTTGTTTTTAATTAGTTTCAAAGCAGGCTCCAAGCATAGACGAGCACGAGCCCGGGCTTGAGATGGTTTAGAGTTTCCACCAAAAAAGAGTTCATTTCCTGTCCTAAACTCAAGAAGGAGTATGAAGTTCGAGATCAAGTCCGGGTTCAAGTTCGTGTGAAATCTGTGGGCCTAGTTCCAGAAAACCCTCTCAGGGCAATCTACTGGCCGGTTATGCTTGTTTTTAATTAGTTCTAATGCTCCAAGGGACCGATTTATGGCTTCTTTACCATTTCAGTGAACCTGAAGCACTCTTCTACGAACAAACAGTTCGTCAGCCGCTTCGACGAAGGCGAGTTCGAGGTGGTGCATCCGTTCCAAGTGCGAGAAAAAAGCGAACGGACCGGCATTGACACACACAACTACTTCCTCAACGCCACTGTACATTACAAGCATGCCACCTTCGTGTTCCGCAGCTCCTCCGCCGGGCGCCTCAAACTCATCATGAATCTCAACGACTACCTCTTCTTCAACGTCAGCGAGTTCAAGAAGGTAAGCGGACTCCCGAAGGATTACGGTAAACTTCTTTCAGTTCGACTCCCAGGGCGAACATTCGATCCGCGACCGCGTCGAAAATTGCTACTATCAAGGAACGCTGAACGGCGATCCGTCGTCCTTCGTGGCGCTCTCCACATGCAACGGGTTAAGGTCCGAACACAAATTGCGCATTTCCTTATCCCCCACCTTCTTTAGAGGCGTAATTGCTTTCGAAAACGGCACGACGTACGGGATTTGGCCCCTCGATGGAGGAGATCGCGGAAGAAAACATCCCCACGTCCTCTATCGTGTCAAGTGGTCGCGGAAAGCTAATTGTGCCGCCGCAACCCAAGTCGCCTCACGTGCAGAGTACTTGAGGGTAATTTATGCAGAAACGTGCGGAAAACTCAATTTCCGTTTTTAGCAAGTCGCCAAACGGGATGTGACTCGGCAGACGAAGTACGTGGAACTCGCACTCATAGGCGATCTGAACTTCGTAAGTAATTAGCAAAGTGCTTTTTGACTTTTTTCGTTCCAGATGAAGGAGTTCAGCCTGTCCGTCGACGATGGGATCGAGTACCTGCTGGAGACGGTCAACGTCGCCGATCTGGTATGTCGACATATGTTCCAAGGGATTTTATAAATGTGGGATCGGAGTCGGCTCCCAGCGCTGCAATCTTTGCGCGAAATCGGCCATATGGTTGTGGAATGACTAATGAAATGGGAAAGGAAGCGCGGGCCTCAGGGTCCCTCTGCCTTTGGCACCCCCTACTACATATGGCATGAGCTAATTGGGAAATTTTACGATGAATCAGAGTGTTTCGAAATGGCACTAGAGTCGTGAGGGAAAAAACATTAACTATGGGTCTTCGGAGATGGTCAGGTTCAGTTTTTTCCTCCTTAATGCGATTGTAAAACTTCGCGTATGTCGTGCGCACACTTCAAAGTGAATGGGGTTTTATACAGCCGTGCCTGCGGGGCACTTCCGCCGGTCGAGCCTATATGTGTCAAAGCCCAGGGCAGAGGGACCTGAGCGCTGATTTACGGCCGGCGCATAAATAGTGCTTTGGGGAGCAGCAATTATCCTCCATTGATTGGATATGATTTAGATGACGTCAAGAGATCTGAACATCCGACTCTCGGTGGTCTACAGTGAGCTATGGATCGACGCCCAAAGGATCGACGTCCATGACGACATCGAGCGCACTCTCGTGGGCTCCTTCGAATACGTCGCCGGCCACATCTTCCACATTGCGAAAGACATGACGATGGTGTTCACCGGCGGCGACGATTTCGCCAACGCCGAAGTCACGACGTCGAACTTCGCCGGCGTCTGCACCCAGCGCTCCACTGGACTCATTCAGGTCAGCGAACTCATCATGCTTACCCGGGAACAAAGCGCGCTCTCTGGGGGATATCTGTCGTGGTCATAAACGCCCGCGCGGGCTTCTTTAATAGCCGCCGCCGATCTGGCGGCTTATAAGAGCCCGGGTGGCACTAGCGCTGACCACTGAGGGGATTAGGTCTTTGAGCTGGCCGAAAGTTGGGCCGATTCCAGGAGAAAAGCCAATTGTGCTGGCAGTATTTTGCGGGGAGTGACAGTTGTGAGGAGAGCCACCGACCCATAAGTAATATGCGGTGAATGGGTATGTGAAAGGGGTGCAATTTATTGCTTACGAAGCGGGGGATCGACCCACCGGAGAGCACAGTTGGAGCCGGCTAAGGGGGCTTTGTTCTCTTATCTGATCCCATGCAGTCCTCTTCCCTAGACGCATCGATCCGAGCCGATTTTATCTCTTGTCCATGCGCCTCGTCCCGGGGCTTACATCAGATATGTGACAAGTCGCCAGTGTCCTCCTCGGCGTCCTAATTTGTATGCATATGATTATTATAATTGAGGGACCGCCGTGAAATGTGGAAGCTATTTGGACCCTAATGAAATTCAGAGTTGCTCCTCGCACAGGTGGCGCGAGGAAGACGTCTTCGACGGGCCATCTGGAGAAAAAAACCAAAATGGGTTCCTATAACAAATTGCGTAATAAAGCCGTGTGTCAGCAGCCGTCCTCCAAATTGACGCTGATTGATCGATTTCGCCAGTGTTTGAATGCTGCCGTTTTACGGTTATAAATCGTTTGTTTGCGCGCCGGGTGGGAAATCCGATATGCTGTTGTTGTCCCTGGCGCTAATGAATGACCCCATTTACTGGTTTGTCTTTGGGCAATCGACTTTCTAACGCGCCATGAAAGGCAGCAAGTGGATAAGGGGTTCTGGCATCTACATTGAAAGCCATTATTGTATTCCTTTTCAGGCCATCGACTCCCTGACAAGTCACGAGACGGCTCAAGTGCTGGCACAGAGCGTCGGCCACGTGCTCGGCATGGACCACGACTCCTCGGAGTGCTCCTGCGACAACCAGCAAACCTGCGTAATGAACAAACACATCGGGTGAGGATTTCTCGCTTGAGCGCTGACGAGCCGTGATCTGTTGCTGCGCCAAACGCTGGTAATTAGATGATGAGCGTGCATTTGGCGGTAATTGCGATTAGCCAGTTGGCGGCTGTTGATTGCGTGCGCCTCTGGACCCCGGAAGGACAAAAGGGGACACAAGCGGGCCAGGGTGAAATATGGCCGGGAAACGGGCGATCACCCGACAAGGCCACCGGATCGCTTCCTTTTGTACACCGGCGGCGGAACAGATGTTTTGATGTCGCCGCGCGCCATTAATTGCGTCGTTACATAACAGTTTGCTTTGGCGGCAGATAATGGCCGGCCAAGTCGGAGCCGGGGCTCGGGGGTGAAACGACCGTAAAAGAAACGACTTCGACTATCTGTTTATTTTAGAAGTGGAGAGTCAGCATTTAAGTTACAAGTCGCTTAGAAGTTTCGAGACGGTATAAAATATAAAAATGCGTTTCTCACCATAGTAGGCCCCCTTCTGACTCTGTTCTTTTCAGAACCGCAGGCTCCTCCTTCGGCTGGCAGTTCTCCAAATGCAGCGTCGCCCGGATGCACTCGATCCTGCAATCAGGCCGCGTCCAGTGCCTTCTGAACCGGCCCTTCCAAGCCTCTCAACTACACCAATGCGGAAACGGAGTTGTGGACGCTGGAGAAGAGTGCGACTGTGGACCCCGGGATGAATGCTTCGACCCGTGCTGCGACCCCCTCACATGTACCCTCCGCGCACACGCACAGTGCGCCGCTCATCAGGCCTGCTGTCACCACTGCGAGCTTCGGAAGGCCGGACATGTGTGTAGGGGCTCCCGCGGGGTTTGCGACGTCGTCGAGATGTGTGACGGCATGTCGGGCGACTGTCCCGCGGACGGACACTTGATCGACGGCACGGTGTGCGGGATGGACGGACAGTGCTGGAAGGGGAACTGTTCCGACGTGAACGCCCAGTGCCAGAAGATCTGGGGTCCCAAGGCCCGATCTGGCTCCACCGCCTGCTTCGAACACAACGCCAAGGGCCTGGAGTACGGTAACTGTGGGAACGACCGAGACGGAAGCACGAAGAAGTGCGCCACGGAGAACATCCGATGCGGGACGCTCCAGTGCAGTGGAGGAGAAGGGTCGCCGATGAACTCGCTGCTGAACTCCTTCAACTTCCAGTTCCTCCACGAGGACAGGCAAGTCCAGTGCAAGTAGGTCTACCGTAGTCGTGGCTAGACGTGTGACATTTGAATTTCAGAGCAATCACAAATCCGCTGATTGGATTAGTGGCAGATGGCACAAGCTGCGGCTCCGGCCGCGTGTGCGTCCAAGGCGCGTGTCTCCCGCTGGTCCAAGTGTCGCCACCTGTCTACTGCCCCAGCAACAACCTCGCCCTACAGTGCTCTGGTCATGGGGTACGTTCTTAAATGTGGTTCGGAAGTAACATGCGTGTTTTCAGGATTGCACGACCACTCAAAAGTGCCTCTGCTATGACGGCTGGGCAGGTGTTGCTTGCGACATCAAGTCCAACACAACAAGAAGGATCCACGCCGTTCCCACCACTACTCCTGGCTTGTCCATACCGTCGCTCACCATCGGCAGAACCCTCGAGACCACGACGCTCCTTGGGATTCTTCTCCTAGTCGGCGTCTGCCTTCTCGCGCTCCTTATCTGCCTCTTGTTCTGCTACAGGTACTGTATCCCTTAGCCCAGCTCCATTCATGAGATAATTCCCTTCCAGAAGGAAAAGCACGACCGACCATCACAAGAACGTGATCCACAACGCGGAGGAGAGCTTCCAGGAGCCCAGCAACAGGGCCATCAAGTTCGGGAACATGCCCAGTTACCGCGAGGAGAAGAGGAAACGCAAGAAGAACAAAAGAGTGTACGACGCCCTCCAACGGATAAGCGAAGTGACGGACGAGCGGGACTCGGCTTCGCTCCGGTCCAAGGAGTCGGCCGCCACGGCTTCTTCGGCCAGCCAGGGCGCCCCTACCCCCTACAGCGGCTCTGTCGATCAACTGATGCTGGCTGAGAGGATGATTGACAGGTTCGCTGACAGCGACAAATGACCCTTACCCGTCAACGTTTTTAGGGAAAGCTCGCTTTCTTCCGGAATCCTGAAGAACTCCAGCAGCCGGAGGCTCTTCGACGACCGTCACCCAAGCGACACGATCTACTCGGAGTCTCTAGGAGGTGGCGACATGAACGTCGCCATGGTGGAGTCCCCTACGCGGAGCGACTTCTACGCGATGCAGCGAAGCCGGAACAATCGCTATGGGAACGTGGACCGATCCGGCTACGCGACGGACAACGACATGGTCGACATGATGGAAGGACCCTACGGCTCCCAGGCGAGGTACGTGCGGAAGCCTCACCTGGTCCCCGTGCCCCCTCCTGTGGCCCGGAGCTGCGCCATCAGCCCTACTTCGTCCTCCCACAACGGCTCGTCGCTTCGGCTCGCGCCCACTCCTCTCAAGCTCAACAATATCGGGATGTTGCTCAAGCAGCTGAACTACGAAGACCGGCCTACGGAGCTGACCGACCTGACGAATCTGACAAACCCGATGGACCGAGACCACCTCGAGGAGATCGGGTCCAACACGGAGTCCAGTAGAGGCGGCGAGAGCTGCAGCGAGTACCACACGAACCCTATGCCACGACAGGAGCCCTTCGTCCCCTACGAGACCCCGATCGATCCCCAAGACAAGAGCCTCACTGGTGTGAGCCAGTCGCCCCTCTTCAACGATCACTACAAGCTCGACGTCACCTAGCCTTAGCCCACTGCCACAGATATCTCAAAGTTGATCTTCAGGTCCCTGTACATAGCTTCTTTGTTTATACATATTGTCCCTTAATTTATATTGCTTGTTAAGTTGATATAAAAACGACCTTTCCTGCTTGGAGCTGAGGCAATATAGGGCACTTTCGGTCGACCTTAGCATACTGTAGAAGGCGAAGGGCTATACATCTGAAAAGAAGGATCACAATGAAAATCCATAGGACTGACATGTCATATCTAGCCAAGACGGTTCCACTCACCTTTCATCCACCTGTAAACAAAAGGATCAATGGACCCGAAAGTAACAGCGTCGTTATCATCGCCTCCGTCGCTCCTTGGCCCTTCGCCGCCCTGTCAACATGCAGAAGAAGGTGACGAGTGACACGGCTGTACAAGCGACCCCACGCTCTATAAGGTGGCTGTAAAGCGCCCTCCTTGGTTTAGGGCCTTCGCGATAGGTTTCGATCTATTTAGATCTTCCTTCGCTGGTTAGTCCATCGCGCTCTCGGCGATCGCCACCGCAGGTCAGAGTTGCCACTTAGGATCACCCCTATCAACGCCTCCCCCTCCAGACATTTAGGAACGCCTGGGGGCCACCTGACGCGTCTCAGATTACGCATATTCCCCTTCTTCCTGCTCCGCGGGCGATCTTTCGCCGGGTCATATTCACGCGTGTGACATATGATTGGCCGACCGCACAAACAAGCGCAGAGTCTTATCGCCGTCGCCGGGGCCGCCGTCCTATCACTCGGAACGCGGCGACGATGATAAGCTTATAGTTTGTTTGTCGGACCGTGAAGGGCACCGCGGAGCCCGAGAGTTCCTTCTTGTAGCGCGCGTTTTCAGGTGATGAGACGCCTGCTTCTGCTACTTCTATGCGCGGGCTGGCTGAGGGCGACGCCCTCGCAGGAGGCGACCCAAGATGAGACGGAGCAGTTCGGAGTCGAGTATGTGGACGAGCTGCCTAATGACGAAGGTGGGGGTTTGGGGCTTTTGTTGGCTCCAGGGAGTTTCTGGGCTTCGAATCCTCAAAATCGGAGGTCTTTAGAATCTGGAGATCCTCAAGCCCTGAGTGGATCGAGAGGTTTGACTCTTAGGCTCTCAGTGGCTCTAAAGTTTTGCCCTTCCCTTCTCCTAGGGTAGTGGGTGTGGTCCCAAGAATGAAAAGGAGATCCTTATATCTGAGGAACTGGACACTTGGATTAGCTTGCAGCGATCGGACTTTGTTCATTCAAGATAATAAAGGACCTGCCGTTAAGATTGTTTACTGTCCGTGTCGTCATGGGAATGAGAAGACCCGCGGTGTTTCGAAATATGTCCCTTAAAGATCATTTCAATGGTCACAAATCCTCTTAGTGGAACACATGAAGAAGTTAGGGGATTATGACACATTCCTGACGCAGGATGGTCGAAAGGAAGAATTAGAGAGCATAGTACGTCCGCATGAAGCTAAAAAATCTATCAATGGCTTCTATCATCTTCTAAATCTATCAAAAAATCAATATCAAGAATCTATCAGGTTCACATGATCTATCAATGGCCTAATTCAATAGATTCAGAGTTTTCTTCTCCGGGGATCCCCTCTCCCTCCCCCTTGTTCCAATAGTGGGCAAGAAGATCCGGGTCGCTCAAAGAATGTTTCAGGACCCATCTCGGGTTTTTGTAAATCTCCATTGTGCTTCCCCTTTTCTCTTTTAACCGACGTGCTTATTTCAGAGCTTCCTCGGATCTCCGTGTGCGACTTCGGATGGTCCAAGTTCGGCGCGAAGAAGGACGACCAGTTCCAGTGGTGCATCCGCAGCTTCGACTACTACAAGAACGACTGGGACCACGCGGACAACATCTGCATGCACTACAACGGTCGACTCGTCTCCGTGGACGACGTGGCGCTCTTCAGCGTCCTGGAAGATGAGGTATGCGACCTACTTGTTCTATCTAGCCTTATCAGCCCCTTCCAGGTGCTGGCATCGATCGAGAACTCGTACACCTTCCGGCGGACGAACCACGGGAGCCACTTCCAGATGTGGGTGGGCCTGGGTCAAGTGTGTCCGAAGCATTCGGACAAGGCCGAAGAACTTCCGACCCTCCGGTGGACTGATGGTCGCCGCTTCGACCCCAACAAGGAGGACAAAGTCGTCGGCGTGGAGCTGCTGAAGGACAAGGTTAAGAACGAGACGAGCGGACACGAGAAGCTCTGTGTGGCGTTGGATCTGAGCCTCAGAAAAGGTAGGCGAATCGAAGACCTAGGAGCTCCAAACCGCAGACGAATCTCTGGGATGTTAGGTCCGAGCCTTCAAGTAGCTTCTTTCAGACCCAAGCGACACATCCACCTTCACGCTGACCACTTGTGACGAAGTGAAGCCCTTCATCTGCATGAAGAGCGCCATGAAGAGGCAGCCGAGCTCCACGGCCTCCGGCTTCATCCCGCTCCCCGCCTTCGACCGCACGCCCGAGGAGATCTTCAAGAACCACAACGACAACGATGAGCTGACCAAAGAAGGTACCGTCCCACCCTACATCATGTCCTAGCAAACCCCTGCTTAGATCCTTGTGGCGCCGACCCCAGCTGGTGTCCCTTGGAGAGGAAGGAGGCGAAGGGTGCCTCAGAAGGCATCATGTGCTACCGCGTGCTCCGCCGGAACGAGCACTTCAAGAAGGCGGACGAGCTGTGCGAGAAGCACAATGGGAAGCTGGCCTCCGTCCACGACTCCTACCAGCGCGACTTCCTCGGCCAGCTGGCCGCCTTCGGCATCAGGAACATCGGCGAGGACCGCAGCATGTACTGGATAGGACTGCACCAGAACAACGCCGAGAGGTGAGCTGGGCGGAGAAGTAGCATGACCCCTGTTGACCTGTCGCAGCCCAGGACCTTTAATACTACTTGCTTTAGGAGCCTTTCGTGGTCGGACGGGACGGTGATGAACTACTTCGGGGACCTCTCCTTCCCGAAAGACGCCAAAGAAGCCGAAATGAACGAGAACGGGAACTGCTTCGCCCTCCGATTGGTCTATGACGCGGAGACGAAGAAGGCCTACAGTAAGCCTTAGCTTCTTGAGCTTCTTGACCCTTCATATCCCTTTAGACACGTGGATGCGCCAACGCTGCGACAACCGCCTGATGGGAATCTGCCAGAAGAAGGGCTACGGCTACGAGGAGAAGAAGACCAAAGGCCACAAGGTGTGGAAGCACGAGAACACAAAGTGCCCCGAGGGGATGAGCCTCTACAGTAAGCAGAGACCGATCCTGGCACGATCTAGCGAGCTCTTCAGATTCCATGTGCTACCGAGTTCACGGCACCGAGAAGGGTGAAGCGGTGACTTTCGAGGAGGCCCGGAAGAAGTGCCCCAACGATGGAAAGCTGGTCAGCATCACCGACCCCTTCGAACAAGGTAATCCCAAGGAGGTAATCTCCAGGAAACATATCTTCTTCAGCATTCGTGCTCTACTTGTTGGGCGAGGCGAAGACGGACGCCTGGATCGGGATGGAGATCAAGAGCGGACGGATGATGTGGCTGGACCAGGAGCCCATCTCCTTCACCAAGTTCGCTCCCTCGCACAGGATGATCAAGGTGAACCCCGAGAAGTACCTGCTCCAGAACGACAAGACCATGGGCTTCACACAGGACGCCTGTGTGTCCATGGATGGCACGGAGATGGTCGGCTACTGGGACACCACCTTCTCGCGTGAGTCTTCCTTACCACTAAAGGCTCCCAGAGCCACACGAGGATCTTCTTCTTCAATCCCATGAGTTTGTTCCTTTCAGAGCAGAGCAACGTGCGCGCCATCTTCGGGGCGCTGATGACCCAGTCGCTCAAGGAGGACCCCGTGCTCAACGACACGTGTGACAAGAAGAAGATGCCCTACATCTGCGAGCAGTTCGCCGAGAAGAGCGACGCCAAGGAGGAGGAGGAGAAGCTCCCGCTCGACGCGAAGTGCGAAACCCTCGTCGCCACGTCCACCACCTACTGCTTCTTGAGTGCGTTTCCTTTCGTTATCCTTTCTTATAATTTGTGGGGAGACCGTCAGAAGTGGGTTCTTGAGCTATTTTTTCGATTTTTTTAGCTACTTGGCTTGTAAGCGCTTTTGGAACTCGCATCTCGGGCGTCGTGTCGCCAAGATAGTGATGAGCCTTCCATACGCCCCTCTTTCGGCTCGGAGACAGCACCTTCTCAGGAATGATGTGCTTGTGGGCGAGATTATGGAGGAGAGGCAGACTGTACTTCTTAGTACTTCTTCGGAGTACTTCTTCGTCGATCCCTCCAGTGATCTACCTCCAGTTCTTCTTATGTAGATGATCCTTAGATGTTTGCATGGACTTTGACTTTAAAAGAGTCGTCAATCTTCTCTGGAGGTGTCGGAGCCTTAGCCTTGGGAATATCCTTGGGACTCAGGTAGAATTCTGTTCTATGCTTCATTGATCTCAGTATGACAGAACAACTGGGCCAAGTATCCCCTTCTGACTGTCCTAAAATCTGTCAAGAAGCACCAGTCAATAGCACTCGTTTTCAGGGTCCACAGTGCAAAACCCTCTCAGCTACAAGGAGGCGCAGAACCAGTGCAAGGACCTGCAGAACATGGACGAGTTCAAGCACTTCTTCGACGGGGGCGACCAGCAGAGTCAAGTAGCCGTGGTCGACGACATCATCGAGTGGAGCTTCTTGATGGCGCACGCCTTCCACCACCGCATGAACGAGTTCTGGATGGGCTACCACTTCAAGGAGGAGACCGGGTTCAGCCGCGTGGACAAGGGCCAGATCAACATTGGGCCTTGGGGCCCCGAGGAGCCGAACACCCGCAACGGGAACTGTGTGCAGACGAGGCTCGGTCGCCAAGAAGTGGGCGCCTTCTGGGAGATGGACAACTGCAAGCGCGAGAAGCCCGTCGTCTGTAGGATCACCGACAGTGAGTCCACATGAGTCTTCTTCACAATCATTCGGTCCGTTCAGAACTCCCTACGCCCATCGACAACGCCACCAAGTGTCCCAAAGGCAAGGACAACTGGATCAAGGGGAAGACGAGGTGCTACTTCTTGAACTCCAACGCGTCGATGATCAGCACGGGGTACAAAGCCGACCACGACTGCTTCAGGGTACGTTTCGAGCACTCCTACTTGACATATCCGCCCGCTACAGTACCACAACGCTTCGCTCGCCAGCTTCCCCACCGTGGAGGACTTCAACGCCTTCAAGAACTACTACCACGCTGCGCAGCTGGTGGTCGAGTCCGCCTTCATTGGACTCGTGAACCAAGACGGTAGGCTCCCTACTTCTGTTGGACCATGAAGAAGTTTTGGAAGTTTAGGGCACTACGGCTACACGGACCACAGCCCGGTGTCGTACACCAACTGGGCCCCTGGAGAGCCCAGTCCATCGCGAGGGAGGATCGCCCGGGAGGACTGTGTCCACATGAAGCTGTCCGGGGAGTACCAGTGGCAGAACGAGAACTGCTGGACCAGCAAGCACTACATCTGCTCGGTGGCGATAGAAATGGTGCAGAGCGACAAGAAGGACGAGGGCAAGGGAGAGGAGAAGGGTGGGTTCAGAGGCGCGTTGGGAATCCTCATGTCCTTCTTTCAGCTGAGAAGCCGGCACCGAGCAAGAAGAAGAACGAAGCCGACCAGAATCCCCCTCTTCCACCAGAAACCGAGGAAGACTCCAAAGTGGACCCAGAACCAGCTCGGCCAGCCCCTGACACGGCGCCCCGACCCTCCAACGCGGACGAGCACAGGGAGGAGTCCTCCAACTGGGTGACCGTCACCCTACTCGGTCTCCTGGTGGTGGTGATCTGCTCCACCGTGGTGGTGTACCGCCTGCGACGGAAGCACATCGCCGCCAGGATGCGCGAGCACCAGATCATGCAGTTCGACACGCTGCAGAACGAGGACGACGAGGGGCTATAGACTCAAGACGGGATTTGCTCATGATTGCTGTACAGTTTGGGTGTATTGTTGACGAATAAGATTGAGGAGATGTGAGTCATGGACTTAGAGGCAGAGCGGAGACGCAAACACATGATTTCATAGGACTGTCGGTGATGAGGATGTACTTTTAAGGGCATATTTTACGGCCTTATGGGTCACGAATCCATAAGAAATGTTGCACTGATATATGGTTGCATTACAGTCCACGAGACAGTCTGTCTGGTGATATGTCTATCTCCCGCTGTCTGTCTTGTTCTTGTCTGGATTCGAGTCTCCTTCCCTCCAGCGCATTCCTTCTTTCCATCGTGCGAAAGAAACATTTCTCGATCGAAGACGACCACGAGCCCTTTCCCGTTTTGTTGACGAATCAGATCAGACGGTTTGATTCATGCATTGAGACTTCGGAGATCTGAATCATGGCAAAGGACCACAAACAAACCCATCGGAATCATTTCACACCTCTCGGAGTCCTTGTTTTCGCGACTTCCAAGACATGAAGGCCGCAATCCCCTTCACTCTATTCGCCTCCTTCATAGCCTTAGCCAACAGCTTCAAATGCCACTACTATTCGAATGACCCCGTAAATCCAATCGCGCTGACAGAAGCTACTTGTGACCCAGGCATCCAGCACTGCATAAAGCTCAGCATTCCGCGTCAGAGTATGTGTCCTTGACAAGCAGATGTGTAAAGGGAGTTTAGATGGCAACAACGGCCTTGTGATCCGTGCGTGTGCAGACCAAACCTACCTAAACTGGTGTCCGTCCTTCTTCAGTGTAAGTTGGGTCGCACGATAAGCGTGTAAAGGCTCGGCCACGATCGTTCGCGTCGACGTCGACGTCGT
>KN171262.1:4113-20946 GCA_000757755.1 Steinernema glaseri
TTCATTCGACTTCATTCGCGCGGCATCTCTCCTGCGATCGGTCTGCTCATCACAGTCAACATGGTCTTCAAGCTAGTTGGAAAATGGATGATTCACAATCTCTTGAACTTTAAAAGTTACTCTGATGATGGTACCTTCCCGGCGAACCGTTACCGAGCTCTGAATGCTAAACTTCGTGCCAAGCGACAACCTCCACCAGACCTAGATATGATTCGTCTTATGCGAGTGGCGGAAAGTCTCGATTGGACCGGAATCCAGGGACCTCCTAAGAAGAACCGCTACATCCCGACACTTCCGAGCATTCCGGAATAGATTTATGTAACGATGTGTAAACCTTTACTGTTAAATGAAATAAACCTTTGCTCTTAATTGCGTTTGGAAGCACAGTCGTTTATAGCAATCTCAGAATTCAAAATCTGCAGAGGAACGACAATAGTCCTGCAGCAAATTGTTGCTAAGTGATTGGTGTTTGCTGCTAGCTAGTGGTCTCGGTGTTATCTGAACGGCTCATTAACCTGAGCAAATTTTTTTGCCTATTATACGCCATTATTACCCACACCTCTTACCATAACTGTTTTTATCATTTGCGCAAATGTTCTGATTCGATTATCTTGTTGTGATGTTAAGCAATGCATGCGCAGAGGTGCTTCCACACCATGAATTAAAAAACAAACTTTATTTTATGGCATACAACGTGAGAACGGATCATCTAAACGATTCCATAACGTACAGGTTGTATTGGCGGATCACATTCAGGAGGTGGAATGGAAAGGCCGACTGGTTCAATGGAAGATAACCCACAGGTCTGGCGGCAAATGTAACGGCAGCAGCATGACAGAGCACATAGGGCAACGAGGGAGAGAGTTACCACCAATACGGCCAAGTGTTCGTGTGACATGATCTGGAACAGTTTCTTTTTTAATTTATTGTAGCACAACGTTCTCAACAGTTAAATGTTAACTTGCTAATGCCAACGTTTTTACTACTCAATCAAAAGGGAATATCTGGCCGGATACACCGCGAAACGCACGAGTAAGACAGAAGCCTTTCTGGTAAAGTATAATCGAAAAAATACTAGTGACTTCCTTCGCTTCTTACCCCTGAGAACTAACCGGTTGTAGGAACGTCAGAGTCTTTTGCTACCTCAGAAGTAGCACAATGACGATACCACCAGCGTAAACGATAATATCATAGCTTAATCCAGCTGAAATGACAACTGAGTCCAAAACGAAGGAGCTGGTTGTGTAGTCCACTCGGCCTAATTGATCTGTGTGAGAACTCCAGAATTTTCAAGGGTAAAGTTAACAAGGTAACACGCTAGCAAATGTGAACGGTTTTGTAGCTGGTACGGTAAAAAATCGACTCATTGAAAAACCATACTTATTATTTTTCTCAACTATAAATAGTGCACTAAGGATGGCATTGTCATTAATGGGTTACTGAGCAAACAGTTGAGACACACTTTTTTCCTTTACTGTTTATTGCCGAACGACACATAATGGGAAAAATCTACGACTCACTAGACGCAAAACGCCAACATTTCACCCCACCGCAAGTAAAATGCTGCGACTATTCCACTCGCGATAACTACAAAATCCTATGGAATGTGCGGGAAAATTTCTTGCGTGACAATGTGGCATTATGCACAAATGTTGGCGAGCGAAATTCTATCCGGCGATCTAATTGTGCACTAATTTAATTATTTTACAAGTTCATGAGTTCACATTCACTGTTCGTCCGACACTATCGACTGATAACCAATTTTTTGACTCACTAAACACAACACTATCTCTGTTTTGCAAAGCGCTCGAGTATACAAAATTACCGCTTTTGTTCAGAAATAAAAAAAAACGAACCTGTCCTTGTTTTGGATGCGAACTTTCCCCTTTTCTCCGCATTGCTCACCGGCACAGGAGCGCCGATCATGTACTTTTGCAAGGATCTATATCAGGCTGGGATCACAACGCTTGACCCTACATTGATAAATCCAAGTCTTTCAAGAAACGTATTTGAAGATGGCATCTTTGATCGTAACGTGCATTCATTATCTGGCGAACGCCTTGATGTCGCTTCGTTCAAAGCCGGCATGCTGACAGCGCAACACAGCTGTGCCCTCATTCACTCGCTATTGGCGATGTCGTCAATAGCAACGACACTGTCGCTGCAGACGGCATTGCGTCGCGCAGTTCACCACAGACAACCTGCCATCTGTGAGACTCATAAAACAGAACCGTTATACTATCTTCGGTGAATTGCCACTGAAGTTTTTAAATTCAAAAACAGGTAATCATTGTAAGTCCGCCCTTTTTTCGCATTGTAAACTTCGACGTGTAGAAGGCCAGACCGACATTTATAAAATATTCCACTTGTAAAATGTCGAACCGCTTCAGTCGGTTTCAGTCAGTTTCAGTTATTACAGTATGAAAACACCGCTTGGAGGCAGTTTGTACAGAGGTTTACGCGTTCTTCGTTTACGGCTTCCGACGTTAACATGTTCGATTTCGAAACTACGGTAGTCAAGCAGAGCCAATAAACAACGAGAGAATTTCTTTCCAATATACACCGGGAAGCTCATCCACAGCTGATCACAGTGAGGAAGAACAGGTTTAATGGAAGAACTTATGTGATGTGAAAACAATTTTGTTTTTAGTGTTTTTCAAATATGTCGCTCATGCAAAAAAAAGAAAACAAAGCTAAATTAAATAAAAATGGGAAATATATTGCCATCAATGCCGCTGGGCCAATTCGAATTCCCAGCGCTCAGTCTCATTTCGATCACTCAGGAGAAAAGATTGGCGGTGGGCCTCATTTCAGTGAGGTCACCTCTCCAGACCGGTCGTTCCCCAAACAGCTATGCTTCGCCGCCTACGCAAGTGGATGGCCGAGAAGATCCGGAAGGTCTTCAGGAAGGAGCGCGAGCCCAAGTTCCAGCAGTTTCCGTTCCGCCGACTCCTCCGTCTCGCCTCTCATCACGCTGCCCACGGAATGCAGCTTCACTATAATAAGAAGACGATTCGGCTTCTGCAAGTGGTTGATAGCCTGGACTGGAGCGGCACGCGGGGTCCTCCAAAACGAATGCGCTTCGTGCCAAACCTGCCTCCTATCCCAGAATGATGTACATGTATATCGGAATAAATCACGCGTTGTTTGCCT
The DNA here is from genome assembly GCA_000757755.1 of Steinernema glaseri. Taxonomy (NCBI): domain Eukaryota; kingdom Metazoa; phylum Nematoda; class Chromadorea; order Rhabditida; family Steinernematidae; genus Steinernema; species Steinernema glaseri. Next base: position 7,267 of record KN171262.1, read on the forward strand.
CGTTTCTTTCTTTACATGATATGAGGGTTTCTCTGCTCACATTTTGCAGAAAATAGGAGTAATGCTTCTTAAACTCAGAGCTTTAGGGAACAAGATCTTCGACGGAAGTCGCTTTAAGGGGTCATCCGGCACGCTTAAACTTTAGCAATCTTGAACTCAGCGCACAGTATCTCAGCAACAGCAGCATAAGTTATTTTATGTAAAGTACCGAATGCATAATGATGCAATAAAACATCAATCCCAGAATGTTTATACACAGTTTGCGCGTCTGTCGTTTTATGTCTTTGGACGTAAACATGTTTTTATACTACGGTATGGCGGCAGCGCCGATAAACAAGACTTCGTTTCGGTCAACGATGAACTATAACAATCGATTAACGCAACAGAGAACGTGAAGACTTTCAATTTATCATGGTGGATTGGAAGAGACTGATTGAAGGTTCACAAATGCCTTAATTGCTTTTAGTTTGTCAAGGCGGAGTGTACAATAATGCAACTCAGGGAATTATATTGTAGCGTTTCTATCAACACACACTTAAACAGTGATACAAAACTAAACCAACTCATCGTCTTTGTTGCCGCCGTCGTCATGTGCGCCGAACCTGACATATATGTTAATTAACAGTGTATTACGCTAAAGGTTACATACCAACGATGTCCAATGATCGCAGCCAGTATTAAAATGGCAAGGAGGGCGATAATAATGATCAGCTGGATTGCGCTTTCGAGGCCGTTGTCCATGTTGGACATCTAGATTAAAAAAATTTAAATTTCGGAATTTCTGATCGATATATTCATAATCTAATTCCTAGAGGCTACATCAAGAAACAATTTTGCTTATTTTGAAATAATGTTAAAGGCATTTCCTGTAACTTACTGCGCGCATAACGATGTGTTCGACGTGTTCCGCAGAAGCACCGCTGATAAAGGCAATGCCATAAAAGGCATACAAGAGGATCAGCCAATTAAGTATCATCTGAAAGGGATCATACAAAGGTTATTGTTAGGTAGCGTACTTCTTCAAGCAACATACAAAAGCTGCTGCCGCGATCCATTACCAATAGCGCGAGTACATTGAACGGCAACGCGAGCGAGCAGGCGCCGCTCCACCGTCTGACGGCGACCGTCCCTCCCCTCTTCGTCCAGCCGGGAACTTTGATGACCGCTGCGAAGATCACAGCTTCGCCCAGATCGCAGTCAAAAAATGACTAGTTGATATGCACAATTCACGTCTTGTAGCAGAACAAGATTTGCAAACAAATACATTCATAAAATTATTCTTTTTCATTTTGCGTGTGGTGAGCGCTGGGGTGGTTTTGCTGCTCTTTAAGTTAGCAGACGATTTCTGTTTTTCACCGATCAAATATTGTTCCCGGCAAAAGTGGAACACCCTATGACACCGTAGTTTCAAGAAGATCAACGCGACTGCAACTCCTGTCATGCAACTTCAACACCGTATACGAAGGGAGCCATGGCCGAGTTCCGAAGATCACCAAGTGTGAGTATGCTTCCGAACGAGCGTGCTCAAAACACTTTCTCTCAAAACACTTAACTCTTTCTGTGCTAAGTATGTACAAAGACGCAAACCTATGTTCATTTATTATGCAAATGAGGGAATAATTGGATTACAGTGACAAGGGCAAGCGTAATATGCGGTAAAGGAAGCATATAAGTGGAAAAACAGCAAAAGAAATCCCTCAATTGAGCGCCCAGAGTCCGCGCGGGAAGATGTGAGCCTGGTCGTCGTCGTCCTCCGGGTTGTCCAAGAAGTAGTTGGCGTTGTTGATGTACTCGCTCTCCATATTTTGCTCTTCAAGCAGGAGCAGATCTCCAAATTCAGCAGGAAGAAGAGGGTCCAGATCAGAAGTACGGCTGTCGGCGTATTCCGCTCCACCGGGCAGAACGAAAGCGTTGTCGCTCTTCTTCACAGAACTTCGCTTGCAACGGAACGGGCTGAAACAAATACTGTAAAAAAATACTTAAGGTTATTTATCACTTCTTGATCATCCCAATGTAGATGAGCACGGCGAAGAGCCACGCATGGGCCATCAAGGTGAGGATCACCACCATGAACATTGCTGTCCAAAACGGCAGCACGATATCTTCCATTCTAAAAAAACACGTCATTTACGGCATGTAATGTATCAAACGGCGACGGCAAAATTATTCGCGTTCGCGATTCCGCGCTTTAAGAAAGAGCGAATCGGCAGGCAGCGCAAACAAGCACCTCCTCACTGTCGGACGGCGACCGTTCCTCCCCCTTTTCGTCTGTCCCTCATCGTTTGCTCGTTGTTTTCGTAATACCACAGACTCATAACCCTCTACATGAGCAGAATAACAAAAATTTGGACGGTTCCGCCCAGGGTGTAATCGATCGACAAATATGAATTTACTAAAATGTATAGATCGCCTTACTGCTACTGTCGACAACTCTTAAAAGATACATAACACATACAATGGCGATGTTCCCAAAGAACCACAAATATGGTGTTTCATTTACTTCTTAATTATGCGGCACAAAAAAGAAAGCAGGCTTGTAGGCGTCTCAAGACCACAGGAAACACAGTCACCTTATGAAAACATCGGTGAACGGGACAGGGTGCGCATACGAAAGCTCTGTTGATTCGTTGCGGTTTTCAATCGGAAGTCGACTGCGGTCCATCTCCGTTTGAGGCTCTTCGCCGCATTCCAACGTCCTTTGAACTTTGCTCTTTAAAAGTGCAAATTGGTGGAGGAGATATCGGGCGACGTGATAAAGAAAGTCGATGATCATGGTGTCCGTCTGGAAGTATACTGTGTCACTTTATTTGATAATGAGTAACTCAGAGAAGGAAAGAATTGGCGGAGACCGTTGCCGTTATATTCCATGAAGGCGGGAACTGAACGCCACCGTTAGTCTTCTGACTGCTCTTCTCCTCTTTTGATAGTCTTTGTGGCGGAACTAATTACTATGCAAGAATCTAATTGTACCGGAAAACGGGAGTGCGATTCGACTGGGCTGATTTTTAATGTTATAAGCGCTTCAAACGAAACTACGGGGCACAACAACAACTCAGAAGAAAGGTCAAATATACTTTAAAATAATAGCGCAAGTTAAATAAACCTCCCATAATTATTCATATCTTACATCGGAAAAATGCTTAATTTGATGTTATCATTTGCAGATTTATTCTGCGTTAAAGTGTCATAACTTCTTCACAAAAACGTGTAATTAATGCATAACAGGAACAAGTTAAGAATGGATCATCTGGATAGTCCGCTGCTCGGCTGGTCTCGGTCGTACTCTTCAGCACTTTCCACGTCGTCGCCGTGAAGGATGTCACCCCTAAGCGATAGGTTTTGCAAGAAACACCTCGGCTTAGACTTACTTATAAAGCACTGCGCGAATCATATTCACGACTTTGTTTGATATGCGAATGATAACAAACAGGCTAAACAGGGAAAAGAGGAAGTAGAAGAAGATTTGTCGCACGTGATCGTCCGCAGCCATTAGAACGTCGTCGTTGTCAGCGCAACAGTAGAGCTTACACTGGCAACCGAGCGACAGAAAGCGGGTATTTAGAGTCGATGCTCCTCAAGGGAATCCTCAGCTACTCCTGACGTAAATATATTTCTCCGCGCAAACATGCGGAGAATATCAGCGTTAATTATTTTCATGTTTTTAATATCAGACGGCCAATTAAACAAGAATCAGAAACCCAAAGATTACTTGGTTTGGAAGCAATGACTCATATCTTCCCGTGTTTTTTATTCATTAAGATACATTATTTTCGAAAAACGAATGAACTATATGACCAAACGGCTCATTCACTTTTTTTACTCTCTAGAAGCTATTTGTCGAATTTACTTTACAATAGCGCGTAATTACAGCTAGTTGATTAAAAATCATTGTAGCACAGAGCGCCATTCATATTCCGTTAGACTTATTGGTGACCATCGTTTAGCGGATTCTAAAAGACACATACAATATGTAAGAACATCTGTAGATTAAACAGCATTTATTATGTATACGAGGGAATTATCAAATTACATCAAAGAGTTAAATGTGCGATAGAGAAAACAAAGAAGGAATTAAAAGCAGGAAAGAAGAAAAAATCCCTCGATCTTAATGATATCACACAGTTCTAGACTCATCGCAGTTGGGGGCATCGATAGTGTTGTCGTCGTCGGCGGACTTGATGGTGAAATGGAGCTTCTCGTCGTGGGTGTGGCCGTCCGAAGTGTCCAGGCAAACGACGAGCTCGTTCCGCAGGTTCAGTTCAGCAGTCGAGTGCTCAGTGGCTTGGTCATGGGGCCGCGGACGAATCATAATTTGCGGTCCACAGGGGCCAACAAGCGAAACTGGAATAAGGTCAGAGGGCAAAGTAGCGGGGTAACAGGCGTTGTTGTAGACAGCGGAAGGGGTGGGCCATTCCGGGGTCTCGTTGAGCTCGACGGAAGCCTCGCTGTTTTCCTTGCGCTTCTTGAGGCGACGCTGGTGAATGAAAACCCTGAAACATGGATTGTAAAAGGATAATTGAGATCGCCGTTTACCCATGCATACAGCAGGTATAAAGGCAGAAAGATACTACAAGACCCAGTGCGAGGAAAATGAGGACTGTCCCATCGATCAGTACCTGGTTGACCAGCGGGCTTTGGCTAAAATAAAAAAAAACTACTGAAAGAATCAGGAGCGCCTCTTACGTCGGAGGAAGAGGTGGAACGAATCCGCGCCCTCGGAGGTCGATGCCGCGGCGTCTTAAGTCGCCCTGCCATTCCTGACTGTGATGCGCAAAACGATCGAAGACCATTTTCGAAGACGGATGCAGTACGGATAACCCTGAATGGCGATTGAAAAGATGAGATCGTGATTCGCGAAGCGCGTTTGCTACGAACCTGCTGAACTCAATCTCGAACACTCACAAATGGCGACGATCTACCTTCCAAGCAAACAAAAAGAAAAAATCGCAGACATGATGCAGAAGGTGCTTAATCAAGGACACAGTTTTAGTTAATTTTTCCAAAAGGAAGAGACAAAACGAACTTTTGCTCAATTCTAAAGTAAATGAATTTGAAAAATGCAAAATTTTTGCAGAACACTGTGGGGCCTGTCTGTGTGGCTCTGCAAAAAAGAGACCGTCGAGGTAGCGGGCCCCGAGAGATGAGTGATGCTGTGTCTATCGACCATGCGTGAAATAGACAGTCAACTGGGCGGGAACAGTTCGAATTCTGTACGGGAAGGATACTCCTCCTTCACGTGCTTCAAAAGTTCTGATAAATTTTAAGTGAAGACTTTGTCTCATAAGCGCGACAAGAAAGGAAATTTCACGGATCTGGTTGGCCACTGCGGGGATAAATGTGACGGAGCGAAGTCAAAACAGAGGCTAGAACAAGCAGGAAATCGCAGGAGATATTAGCAGAGCGAACAAAAAGCTTTCTAGACGGCAAGACGGAACGTTTTTCGCATGAGCCACATTTCAGCTGGTGATGTTTCCAAAACAAATCCACAACGCCACAGAATAGCCGCGTTATCTGTTGGATATTTTGAATACGTACTTCTTTGCACAAATTGAAACCATAGGGGTTCAAGATTAGTGAATTCAAGGAAGATTATCTAAGGGGACGTTTCCATGATATACTTTGTATGTAACCATCTCTGACACTGTTGCGAATTCTGATGTGTTAGCTTGTCCCGTTTCGATACAAATTGACAAATTGATTGATCAAACGAATCTTCCCTCTGCCCTCACTAATCGATCAAAGTTCTATATAATATCCAGTTACCGTTCCTTAGGTGACTCGTCCAGTCCATCCATTCTGGGAATCACATAGTCTGGGAACTTGACAGTTCATCCACCCTGGGAACGGGACAAATCATCAATTTTAGGAATTGGACCAATCATCCATTCCGGGAATCGGCCAGTCCATCCATTCGTGAGTCAGACTTATTATCCGCTCTGGTAACTGGACAGTACATCCATCACCATTGCAAATCACCATTGCACTTTTACCCTGCCTTTACGCCTCAACAGAAATCTCTTTCTCGTAAAAAAACGCAAAATGCAAAACAGCTCATGGCGCTGGCGCGACGACGTCTACACTAAAATGCAAATTGAAGAAAAAAAAAGATCACGCCGCCACAGTGGCGAGCGATAGGCCGCGGACGCTGCCGCTGCAGACGGCAAGAGGCTGAGAGGACTGTCTGCAAGCGACGCCATGCAGAGATTGGACTTTACAAAGATTGGTCGGCCGTCGTGTGCCGCCTGCGCGCACCGCAGAGTCGTCGGATGCTTCGTTTCAAAATAAAAGTGTTGTAAATTTCGAACAAAATATACAAAGACCACAAGTAAATTCAAGGAAAAAATTATACAGCTTGACTGTGATCCTCAGGCCCGCAGAACAGTACGTGTACCGTTTATAACATTGCCTTTTTATAGTTCTCTTTTATGCGCCCCTCTGGAGCGATATGCAAAATTTATCGTGTGAAGGTGTGCGCAAAACCGCTTCGCAACGGTGGCAACCGTAAAACGTTATATGTGTTGTACCGGAGCGTCTATATTTAGGTCGCAAAGTTTCGTCTACTCGATACTCTATCAGTAGCGTCGACCTCAGCTTATCCAAGCAGTACAACAGCTCGGTCTCAGAGTGGGTGGAACTGTTTGAGCACCGTAGTTTACCCCCAAAAAACTAGGAAACACAAATTAAAGGCAAAATCGACGACCACAGACGAGCACGACATCCAGTTATTACATTCACTTTATTCTGTTAAACCATCAATACATTAAGGATAATAATCAAACCACAATCACCATACAATCATGACTAGCATAAAACACAAACAAGTGCAAATTATGTTCGCTGGTCCCCTGATATGGGCACTAAACTGCAGTCTGCTCGTACGAAGGTGGGGGCATCGCCATATTACGGGCTGCTTGCATTTGCGCCATGGCTTCTGGACCGACAAACGCTCTGTTGGCATTTGCCATCTTGGTGAAGAAGAAGTGAAGACGATAGACCCTAAATATTAGCTCCACTAACTTTCTCGAGACACGTGCCGAATTTTACCTTAGCTCTTCGAGCCTCTCCCTGTTCGTAAAATAGGCTGCAAATACGAGTGCAGCCAACAATGCGAGTAGAAGAAGGGCACAAACGGGGACAAGATGCATGTATTCGGAGATCGATTCATCTAGGATCATGTAAAGCCAGTAGAAAGGGAACAACTTACGGATCAGAGACTCGACAGCCATCTTCTGCGCTTCCAACCTGTTGAAAAAGAGCTCCTGCGCAAATCAATGGAAACGAAAGGAGGTGACGTCTTGGAACGCGAGAAAGCCATTCCGGACACGCCCCCTAAGCCAACGCGCGTACGGTCGATAATTAGTTCGCGTGTCACATGTGTCGCTTAGACAATAGTGACGAACATAGACTTGAAAGGAAATGACTCTATCAGCACAACACCAACAGTTAACGAATGGTCCCCCTCGTGGATAGAAGAATTAAACTCACACTTCGAATTAAACTGCAACCAAACAAGCATTAACTGACTTTCATGAAAAAATGGTGCAATGACTTACTACGTTTATTTTATTCATTTCGAAAATTTTTATTTAAGAACTTTAACATAACGATAAACACATATCATAATTACTAGAGACAATGATTATTCTTTGGATTGTCTGGGAGTAGTCGATCTCAGAGAAGCCTCTTAAGCGTTTGGCGGATCGACGGTCTCCTCCTCGAATTCTTCGGGACGCGGCCGACTAGAAAGTGGCAACTGAAAGATGCGATACAATCCGAGAACTTGGAATTCCAAGTCGGAGATTCTGAAAACCATTCTATAGGCTCCTCAAATCCTAATCTTGTCATACCTGTTATCAGTGCGCATGCGATATTCTACGTAGCTCATCACCAGAAAACCGATCATGAAGATGGGTAGCATCATAGAACAAATGATCAGAGATGACATAGCTTTCTCGGACCACGTATCATGCTCTGTAAAGTGAGGGAAGACTACGATCAATGCAAATAAAGCGATCTTACCTGTGGCGTTCATCTTTTCAAACTACTTCCTTCTCACCTTGCGACACTGAGCAACGTTTCGTAAGAGAATCGATGGAGCAATTATAAAGAACCTTCGCGAAGGCACCTACGTCAGCGTGGGTACTGAGAATTACGCTATTTAAATGAATTACGTCCGCACGAGCTAATCTTTTGCGAGCTCGTACGCAAGACATTCCCACTGTGTGAACTTTAAGCTGCTGACAAGACAATGAACATTCAAACATCGGTAGCACTGTCAATTCCTACAACAATCTCAGTACTTCTTAGACAATGTTTATTACGTTTATATAATATATAAATGAATGAACGGATTATATGACTTAATACAAATAGACGGATATTACAAGGACTGTTTACTTCTTTTAATCGTTGTGGGCACCATCAGCCTGGTCGACTTCGAAGTCCTCGCTATCCTCCCACTGTTCACTGCCATCACTGGCAATCTCCGCAGCAGCTCCGATCGTAAGATTCACCTCGCTGACATGGATGCCGTTGGTGTCCGCATTTCCATGGGTAGGAAGATGAACCTTAACAGTATGCCTTTAACCCGCCAAGCGTTCTGACTTACCATCAGAAGACCCTGGGTAAGATGCGCCACAGCATGGGCTTCTCCTCCGAGATCCGCTCCGATCGGGGATTTGTTCTGTTCCTCCGAGATCTGTTCAGACAACGCCACATTCATTTCTTCACCAGACTCCTCTTCGATGTCGGAGAGCAGAGAACCTTTGACGCTGATGTCCGAATCATCCGTGAAAAAGCCTGTCTCCCCAATACCCAGGGGCAATTCATTGTTGTTCTCGATCTGGATGACCACACACACGTTGTCATCCACGATGTTGCTCATCTTCTGGGCTGGCAGTCCCCGGAAGTAGGTGAGCGTTTGATTGAAGAACCTAAGTGGTGAGTGTCATATAATTATGGTCAACTGAAATATTACCAGTTGTAGATGTACATTACCATGTAGATGAGGACTCCAATCGCACCCAGAATAAGAGGGACGATCGTCAGATAGTAGATGACGCTGCAAGTAGTCGGAATTAGCTAAACGTGGGGAGGGATAGTGATTACCTGTGGGATTCGTCCTCGCGTACACTTGGGAGACTACCGGAGTTGAACACCATCGTTTTACCAGTTGTGGTATCCAGTGATACGAGTTACTCTGAAAGCAGTACACCTTTAGATGAGCCCCAGCAGTGAAAGTGAGCGACGGTCAACCGTTACTGCGGAAATGAACTGAAATGAGGCAGAGCCTCCGCGATCGTCCGCCTCGCGGATGATCTCATCTGGGGGCGTACGTGATCCGCCTCAATCGCCGACAAAGGACAGTCGATTCCCGCCCACCCACAGGCGCCAACAGTTTCGACGCAAAAAAACTGTTTGCAACGCCCGCCACGCCTGATAGATTCCAGGCAACGGAAGGATATCTCATCGTCTGGGACAGAATTTTGAAGAGACCCATGAACAGTCTGTATCAGTTGGGCGATTAGGGGAAGTTTAGCGAGATGCGTTTTACGAATGACACGGTTAAACCAAGTGCGACGTAGAAGCATCGCGGCCCGTAAGCATTCGGTCTCTAAAAGTGGAACAGCACAGCTCACGATGTTTACGATCATCAAAGAGATCCACTCACTACAGGGAGAGAACGATGACTTAACTAATGTAAAAACAAAGAGCTTTATCGGGTAGGGCTTCATATGGTGGTAGGACCCTTCTTCTTTTCGCAATCCCTGCAACGTTTGTCCATGGATCTGGCGATGAGCTGGGAATCAGTCGTTCGAGTTTTCAGCACACAAGCAAAGTTCTGATCCATTTCATATTGTGAGTCACAACATATAAATCCGCTGTTCGTGTGTTCTTTGATCCAGTGCGTCCCCTTCCATTTTTTTTAATTGTTGAATCATACAAAGAATGAAACGACAAAGTAACAATCATAAATCGTCTACAACGGTATCTTCAAACGCGAAAACCCAATCAGCAGAGACCGGTTGTATATAGGTTGTGTAAGAGGATTCCATCAAAGACCATGTCCTCAATCGAAGGCATGAAAGGAGCGGCCAATTTGAAGAAACAAAAGCCCAAGTTAAATGCTGGCGATCTGAAAATTTTCTTTTATGATAGACACAATAGATACGTCTCTTACTGTGTCTTGACGATGCGCAGGACATTTTTTGCCCTGGAATGGGTAACTTTTTTGGGCGTCTTCGTTTGTTCTAAAGTTAGTTATAAATCGCTAGCTATAAATCACTGAAATCATACTTGGCATCACTGAAAGCTGTGGAGAATTCGAAGCAGCCACGAAGGAAGACAATTTCGTGAACAAATGCTCTTCAATGCCCTATTATCGTTCTATAATTGCGACGCACAGGTGCATAATGACAAACGATAGATACACAAAGAGATAATCTGTCTTTTTCAATATTTGGAGACGTAATCTTTAAGCTTCATTCTTCTTAAATTCGTCGCATGTGCGCTGGGTGTGTGTCATTAACTGTAGAGTTTGTTTTTGCACTCAGAAAAACCAGTTCTCAAATGAGTTTTCCTCTGAAATGTACGCAAGAACCTGTTCTCAAAATGCCAACTGGTTGCGACGCTGAGTACCCTTGTCGTCGCGATGAGATACTGTATAACACGGAAGTGGTAACACAGGTACAAAACTTATATTTAAAACATGATACATGAACATAGTAATCAACAGGATCATCGCCATTGCTATTCACTTTTTCGTGTAGAATAACTGGTGAGGAGATGTTTCAATCATGGTTGCGGTTTCTCTTAATGTCCCTTCTGCAACTAGGAAGTACTTCATAATCACTATAAATCTGAAACTATGGTAGATGAATTGGCTGCTAATCATCTACAGTAGAACAACTTACAGTCGAATAAGCACAAAAAGCATCAGAGATCGTGATGCTAACAAAAGAAGAAGCAGTAGGCATGACATGACCACGGAAGAACGAAAGCTTCGCCTCACTCTAGCGCAATTCGCTGTGTTGCCCTAGCTATTATTGAACGGATGAGTTCACAAATTCAGACAATTATTCGCGCTACACATGGCTCACGCAAATATTACCTTAGTTGGGACATACTGGACCAGATCCAAACACAAGCAACCACTACAGAAAGGATCGACACTTGTTTATGCTCTTGCGACCTCTCCTCTCCATCGTCCACCAAAAGGACCCGGTGACCAAACGACATAACGGCCAATAATGTATATCTGAGGGAAACTGACACGTCTTGTTTTGTGCGTAATTGTCAAAGGAGAACAACGATAGTTAATATTCTCCTAGGCGAAACCCTTGTCTGTAAATCGCAACTTTGTTTTCATCTTTGTGCGACTTTGGAAATCGCTAAATCCGATGTTACTTGTTACCGCTCGTTGTAACGGTTAGAGCAAAGTCGAGAAACTTCACTGTGCCTTCCATAGATGTGTTTAATGATCTATAACGTACATTTTTCTTTTGTCAGTGTTCCGAGAATTGTCTGTCAACTTCCTCCGCGCCGAATCACTCCGCTCTCCTCATCATCGCCATTGATTAGTCACTGCCGCCGCTGTGGCAGCCGACGCGCCGTGTGTCATCAGGCGATAAACACACTACGGTAACGCACAAAGGAAAAAAGAGATGCGGCGGCGATAAAGTCCTGGTCGCGGCGACCATGCATCACAGCTAAAAGGGGTTTTCGGTTTCGCCGATGGTCATGCGATCAATAAAGATGGGCCACGATCAGCAAATCCTGTTCAGCCACTTCGATCATACTTTCCAGTGACAGACAAAACACAAACTGTCGCAGGGTCTCTGCCTCTCTGGAAAGATCAAACTGAGTCACTGAATTACGTGTGGCTCTGAAAACTGAACACAAACATAAAGAAACATATTTACATACCCTGACAAAGACGAAAGTCTCACGACCTTCTTCACTGACGTCATCGAAGTATGCGGCAAATGCGTGTGATTCTTTGCTGGAAGTGTCTTCTTTTTCTCAGAATCCCCTGTGCAACTGATACACAAAATAACCACCGGAAACAGTCTGTAGGATAGCGTAACATGTAGTTTAATCTTTGCCTCGAAGCGAACGTTTTAATCGGAAATAAAGCCGATAAAACACCTCAGTTAATTTTAGGGAAAAATGACAGTGCTTGCAACAGTTCCACTAGTTTTCCTTCGGTTTTCGGAAACGTTCTGTCTGGAAGCTGCAACAAAGACCAAACCATCGGGTTTAGCGATGTCTCCTGTTTTATAAGGGTTGGTAACCCAGGTAACGGTAGCTAGGAAATACAAGCATTTTAATTATCTGGAAAAATAAATACGATTTTGAAAATGTTTAGATATTATCGTAATATTTTCCTGCGTCTGCTCTTTCGGGCTTATTAGTTCACCCGCTGATCTGCGTGTTCCACACTTCAAACCGTTTCACTTCGACATAATTGGACACCATTTTTGAGACGTCTAATTGCCGGGATCCTCCTTCCCACCGCCAATCCTTCCGTCTGTCTCCTCACCCAATCAAGTTTAATTAGATTTATCTTTTTTTAAACATTGTTTCGCTTTTTGTTTCCGTAGAAGTCGTGCGAAAACGTAACATTCTGACAGTGGGCGGAGCGAGGCGTATAAAAAATCTCTTCGTGAATACCTAGCAATATACGATTTACTCTTCAGGGCTCCGGCATTCGTCTACCTCTCTCAGTATGGATACCTCAACGGCTGCTTATATCATATGGGAAATTGTGACGATCACCGGCGCTGTCATTGCAGCCTACTCGCTTGTGGCTCTTCTCCTCTTCGCGATCTACGTCTCACTACAGTAAGCTAATTCATTTGTCCTTAATGTAGGAGGAATTGCAGATGTTCCAACCCTGATGAAATTCATGAGGACGTTCCGCTCATTCTCGTTTATACGACGGTTGATGAAGATCGACACGAAATGCTCATACCAAACAATCTAAACCTTTTCAATTGTTAATTGATTAAATGATAACTGACAACGAATAAATAAAAATTTCCTTGTTGAACGCAATAATAAACTATGGCGTGCATTTGGAAAGAAACGGAAGGAGAGTGCCTGAGTTGAGCGGAGATTTGAAACATAGTCTTTGAAACTTCCGGAATTGCGGTCGGTATTTGTCATCTTCGGTATCGCCGCCACTATATATGAAATGATCGGGACCCATTTTATAGAGAACATGTTCTGCAGAGAATGTTTGCAGCGGAGAATATGTGCTCGGAGAACATGGGTCGCGGAGAATATGTGCCGATACCTTTTGGAAGACAAATTTTTTTCCGTTCACCACTGTTCTTCTGGGCAAAGATCCCGACTCGGTCTCGAAACGACCTCCGAGCCGAGCCGCGAGCCGGCTTGATTTCCCAGCGGCGCCTAAAGTCGAGTTTCAATCCGGCTAGATTTTTTAGCCGAGTCGAAAGTCGAGCCACGAGCCGGCTCTCAGCTCGACTTTTGGCTCGACTTTCTCGACTTTCAAGTCGAGTCGGGATCACTGCTTCTGGGTGGCTGGTAGCGATTCTGCGTTTTACATTTTTTTGTCAATATTGTTCTCTCCATATCTGCCCTGTTCTTCAACATGACTCCGAAAAAATTCCTTTTATGACGCCTCAACAGCAACAGTTTTTTTAACAAACACAACTT
>KN171267.1:2069-12218 GCA_000757755.1 Steinernema glaseri
GAACAGATGAAAAAAAAACTTTCTCGTTCACCATGCTCTTCTTTCTCCAGTCTAATAATTTTCTTTCGCAGCCTTTCCTGACTCATATATTTTTCCGGTCTAATCGACATAAAGTCTCAACGCAAAGATGTTAGGATTGTCTGACATTCAGATCGGTACCCTTTTTGCTGTCTGCATGCTTATGCACATTCTTAGCATCTTTCTTTGAGAAGTATTTCCCTTCAACATGCTTACCAAACATATTTTCAAGGTAGATATTACAACAACAACAACGTGCAGCAGCTTGCGTCCTTGAGATGGAAAACTGCCGCAAAAGCACGCTCCGCGTTAGCTCCGCAAGAGTGGCGTGTTCGCAACATGGCTGTGTTCAAGCAAAATATTTTTTCATCGTTCGAGGTTAAGCCAAGTTCGCCGCTCTCTCCTGCTGTGTCAAGCCTGTTCCCACTGCTTTTCTTTTTCACCTGGGGCTACAATATTTCCCCCATAAAAGAGAGATATAAGTCCATCTCAGATTCTCTGGCTTCGAACACCGCAACACTGCTCTATGGTTTTATGCTTATTTAAAAATGCAAAGGAGAATAGTGATAAACAGCTTCATTACGCTGTTCACACTAAATTCATTCACACATGCCGTTTGAACAGTGCCAAATGCACTTTCCAATATGACCATTTGCTTCGGATGAGGTCGAGCTGCGCGATAATCTCATCATTTACTTTTGAGGTGTAGTATACTGTATCTGACAGCTGGTATATAGGCTTAATGGCCTCAATTTTCTTTTCGATTCATTCAGGTTAGGGAATAAAGTCTGATGAAGCCGTTGCGGTGAAAACCTGTTCTAGATTATATGGAGGTGTTCCATGTCCCATGTTTAACCCCTTGAATGCATTTACAAAGACTATTTTAATATTTGAATAGATGCGAGTTAAAATTCAACATTCAGATACAATTTAACGGTGCATTGTGCGTCGCGATAATTAAGATGAAACAATTGATCTAATAGCGTCCTATTTAGCAGAATGGCCCGACACAGGGATAGAAACAAGGAAAAGCGTTCATCGCACAAGTCGAAAGGCGTTCGAAAACACAGGCATAGACACGGCAATAAAAATAAGGACAAGACACCCAGGCCAAGGAATGACGTGGACGAACCGAATGAAGAGCAAGAAGTGTACGTTGGCACAGCGGAGTTCAACGACCTGCCCACTCACTTGAAACTCATGATCTTCGAATATCTCGATCCAAAATCTCGCGTCATGATGGAGCGAGTGTCACAGTCGTGGCAAGCAATACTAAAGCGCACATACAGCACAATCATGGAGGCCGACATTCCGTCCTCTATTACAAAGTTCTTCGACCTGGAGGCTATCACCGATCTACACGTTTGCGGATTCTTGGCTAAATGCGGTCCTTACCTTCGTAAACTCGAGTTCTTCATTCCATCCAAAGACGTAGGACTCCATGTCTTCCATAGGTACGGTTTATCAGTCAGTAGAAATCGTATAATTGCTAATCTTAATGATATATTCTGTGTTGTGTTCAGTCTACAACTCTTTTTAGTGTGGCACAACGCTGTGGAAACTTAAAGGAACTTCGCCTCGTCTCCGATGTTGAAAGCGAAGAATTGAGCGAGCTTCTCTGTATCTACGTAACCTTTGGAGAAAATCTCCTTAAGAGACTTGAAGCATTTCATTTAACACAGTCAAAGATGACTCCGATCACATCTTTCGCCCTCAAGTGAGTTAGCCTTTACTAAATATCCTCGGAAACCTCTGGACCCGAAAGAAACCTTTCAGCGCTAGTGTTACCCTATTCAAGTCGCAAATTCGTAATATTTTATTCTTCCAAAGAGTGTTTTGCTCCTAGACGTTGAAACGAGTAAATCTGGTTCCTGTTGAAACGATGCGCAAATGATAATCTTCATTTTATGACATATTTAAATATAGCATGCGAATCTAATTACAAATCCACGTTCAGAGGGCTTTCCCGTGTTCTCACCAACGTCCGCACTTTCAAACTGGAGGTAGGCGCGCTGCCGGATGATCCTACCTCGTTCTTCCCAAACAGCGCCGATCTGAAAACATTATCAATTTTTATGCTTATGGGAGAAGTAAGGCACATTCATTGACTACCATTCTCAATTATGTTTTAGGAAGACGAGGGACGCGTCTGCATGCCACCCCAATACATCTACAGATTCTTCACTTATCTCGCCGAGTTCTACGAAAGCCTAAAAAATCTCGAGATTAACTTATGCTATGACTTGGTTCTCGATGAGGAAGTCATGTATGATCTATTCGTCAAGATGTGCCAGAAAAATGTGAAGCTGGAGAAAATGAATTTCGGGATGAGAACCCCCGAAATGGATGCGAAATCTCTGTGGTTCGGAAAACGGGCCTATGAAGCATTCAAGCACTTTAAAGATTTGGAAGTGATGTCGCTCAGTGCATGCCACCTTCCGTCTCAGTTGCACAAATCCCTTCCTACTAATCTGAAAAGGTAATTACATTTGCATATGCATTTCTTTCTGTTTTAAATGATATCGCTGAAGTGACTTTTTTTCTGAAACATTTTTATAGTGTGCATGAATACATTTCCAAAAAACACCTTTAAAGTGTCACGCAATTGCGGAACATTGTGATAGGCAATGCTAGAAGAGCAGTTAAGGTAACCTGGAAACATCTGGCGTGCTCACGACCTTTGTGCTCAAGATTGTGTGCCCTAAAAACGTAACATCCAATCTTGTATTATTTTATACATTTTCCGAGCGTTTGGCAGAAACAGAATTATATATTTTATATATCTGATGTATCTCACTCGCATAAACACTGATTTAAATAACTTATTTTAGCCTATCCCTCACCGCAGTGCAGGTCATGAACCACAGAGAAATGCTCGAAATTGCCCAAGTTCTACCCCACCTCGAGAGCATCACACTGGGCAGTGCTCACTGGTACGTAGAATGCCCGCCAGTAAAGATGGAAACCGTCGTGGAAATTCTTAAGGTGCGATGAGATATTAATTATGTGAAAAAAAATTGATCGGTTATTGCAGATAAGCAAAAAGTTATTGGTGCTGGAGTTGAATCCATTCTACGGCATCGACATAGACAAGCTTATAAGATACTTGAATGACGATGTTCATAACGTTCTTGCCTCGTCCAAGTAGGTGAAACATATAACGACGTTTCAATGATGATTGACTGCAGAAAGATACTACCTGATCAACTCCGCATACGCCTTATGTGCTGCGAGGACCCAGAGGAATTAGAAGAGGATATCGTCAGTACGCTCAATTGCCGGTGCTCGGGCGTCGAGAACGATGGCGAAAACGTCTTTATAACAGTGAACAGAGTCTGCCAGCGATTCAGAATGAGGAAGTCAAGGCGGTCTAAGAAGTATAGGTACGGCATCTAGTGGGACAACCAGTCTCGCAAAAACATAGGTTTAACCAACAACGTTGTACTTCTACGTCGCAAATTCGTACTGTGTGAATAAACCGGTTTTAATACACTACCTACATATCCTCGTTTTTCGGTCATAAAAAGTGTTTTTATTTTGTCTTCCGGTATTAACGGAAATGTTGCTTAATCGTGTACTGATAATGTTAAGAAGTGACAGAGGCACAAGTGGATATCGTTTACGTATGTATATAATATCATAATATTGTCCATGTATGTACAGCAAAATTTCTTACACCAAACATAGATAATGTTCAACACATAGTGATATAGTGAAGTGAAGTAAAGCATTGAACTGCAACAAAAATTTCCAACAAGGTACTTTTGCCATTTAACAGAGCCCTGGAAAACTTTAATACATAGGGCAAATTAAACAAATGCATTCCTGTCCAAGTTGAGATACAACTACCGTAGTACTGCAACTTCTGACACTCTCATTGTCCACGAGTTCCCCTATCAGGCTCACTGTATCACTAACAATGGGACCAGAGCCAAAACAGTCCTGTTTAAGAAATTCTTCGCCCTGTTCGTCAGCGTGCTTTGACGAAATTGTTTAGCTCTCGATTGACTTAACATATACAAGATGGAGGAAATATCCCCATCGCTGTGGAACCGCCCGCTGAGTCACAAAAAAAAGCACAGGCTTAGTGGCGTCTTGTTCTGGCAACCGTTCATTCCTCTGTATCGTCCCTGGTTTCGCCGTTCGCAATGAATTATTGCCGGCTTTTGCTGGTCACTGCCTTCGCATGTTCAACATCCGGAGTCTTCTCTTCGCCGGATTTCCTTCTTGGCACTTTGGCCGATTTCTTTCCTGCACTGCGCTCCATCCCTGCCTGGAACGCCATCGAGCAAACAAGATTGCCTGATACAGAAACTGACAAAGCTCTGGAAAAGGTATTTACAGTTTTTTTAACAGAATGGAAATGATGGTGAACTATGTAAGATACGGGAAAAGTTTTTGCACCTGACGTAGATAATTATGTATTGTACTAAGAGTGATCTAAGTGATATAGCGATATGTTGATTTGATATAGTAATATAGTGATGTACTCACATAGAAATTACTCAAAAGATTATCCAGAAGGTTTTTTAGTTTTTCCACTCCGTACTGCGAGTATGGACGGCACAGCATTATGGCTCGACGGGAAGTGCTCATGTAGGAGATCTAATTGACTCAATATCCGAGATCATGGTGCAATCACCTGACGTGGAGCGTCTACTGAACGTCTCCCTTATTCCGACAGATGTTATGGGACTGATGATGGAGCGTAAACTATATCAGATGAATATACCAGGAATTACGAAAAAGAATACCGAGAAGTTGCTTGAAATTATAGTGCGGAACATGGCGAAAGCAGCTTTGGCACTTAGGAATGGGCAAAGTGTCAGCAATATTAACAATGTGCTGATCCCATGGGATAATGTGCCTCCAGGCATGGTTAATGACCTTTTCAAAGGATATACGCTGCCCTTCTTGACCGTGGAAGAAACCGGAGCAATCAGAGTATGTATTGTAGTGGTATACGTATCTGTTTTCACTGTTTAGGATTACTATCTGGGCGAACTCAGTGGCGCCGTCCACATCACCCATGATGGAACCGCAGTGCCTACAAAGGACGCCCAACAAACTATTTCAGCAGCTGTAGAGCTTCTGAAATATTTCCCATCCACTTTCGACTACAACGAAATACCGAAGCTGGAATTCCGACAGCTGATGACCAATGAGCTAAAAGATTACAGCAAACTGCCTTATGAGGTGCGCGATTTCCTACAGAAGAAGTCTGGAAAGTAATCTTTCATGATTCTGTAAACTGGAAAGCTCCAATGAGAATACCAATATTGTAAGTGTTTCAAAGCGTAAATAAATTGTGAGCATGTAGACTGCGCAGGCCACACGTATTGGTTCGGTTTCAGCTGTGATTTGCTGCAGTTAAACTTTTTAGGGAACCTCTTACCAAGAGACCTTGAGAACATTGCCTCCTCATGGTCTCCACAGACAATATCAGCCCCTTCGATATTATACGGTAACTCTTATCGAGTTTACGGTATTTCAGCTTTTTTGGGATGCGGTATTCCTTCTTAAGATATTGGAATCTTAAAGTTTTTGTTTGGTCACCATCTCATCTCGTTTTCCTGGCACTATCGACATACCGAGGCGTCCTGGATGTCTTCTTGAGTCTCCGGTACCTACCAAGCGCCCCTCTGCTACGTTTTAAGGAGATGATAAACACCCAAGCTTCAAACCCTTTCCTAGGGCTTTTCCATCACTTAAAATATCTCGTCTACTTTTATTTGAAATCTCGTTGTTTTGCGGAATTACTTCAGAGAATGTCGCCGCGACATGCGACATAACAGATACGCATGATCTGACGAAGAGCTGACGGACGGTTATCGTGCTATTTTGCTGACGCCTCAGCGTGTGTGGTCCCCAGCAATGTCCATGGCGGTATCCACATACATAAACTGTGATTTGTGTCGCGATTTTACAGGACTATAATGATAATCCATATTAAAAATGGTTATTCTGCCCTAGTTGTACACATATAACATAACTTTGTCTATGTTTAAGTAGCGTCGCACGTTTATGCGTGTACTATTTTGCTCCGACTCTTTTTCATCTTTTGAATTTAAAGTATTTCAGAGCGAACATTTAAAAAAGTAAACCAACTGTTTTTGGTTCACTGCTTCCAGAAATTGAATCACAGATTTACATGGCGTGCACCATCGGTCTACCACGCCGTGCGCATCGCATCGCTCCGTGTATTTCACGCTCTACCATTTTTGTACACGTTCCGTTATAGGTGCATGCTATCGGTCGGCTCTGAAGACCATGGCAGCTGCCGAGAACGGACATGAAGACCACGTTGTGGATGTATCAGAAGACGAATCCGACGGTCTTTTAGAGCCGAAGTTCAATTACGAACGAGTACTTAACGGCCTGGGGACCATATTCGCAAAGGATGCCGCTTCATGCATCGCCGTCTTTGACAAATTCCTCGCCATAGGAACACAAAGAGGATTTGTTCACATCTGCGACCACGATGGTCATGTTCACTCTGTAAAATGGCCCTTCCTTCATACTTTAGTTATCAATATGCATTTAGACGTCTCACTCTCATCGATGTGCAGTCGGCGGAATTGCCATTGATAAACCCGGTAATTATGTCATCAGCTGCGCTTACGATTCGCAGATTTCCATCATTGGCTTTGGCTCGTCAGAATACAATCAGAATGTATACATTGGGACGTCGGCAAAGTGCGTTGCTATTTCGGAGGACTACTCAAGACCAAATTCCGGACAGCGTTATGTAACCGGGAATACGAATGTGACCCTCCATGAGAAAGGTTACATTCACAAGAACAAGGAAAAGGTTCGATAAGGTTATGAAGCGCGTTAAAAGTAGCGTCACTTGTATCACTCAATGTAACCCCTTTAAGAAACTCAATTTGAAAATTGGAGTGGATTTTGATTAACCAGTAAAGTGGCTTATTATGAAAATACACGAATGCTCACTTCTTACAAGCATTAAGTGCAACGTACCCTCCCTAACGACACTTTCCTTTCAGCGGCTCTATCAAGGATTCGAGAAGGACGGCCTGATTGCTGCTGTATCTTGGAACGGGAACTTCATTGCGTTCACCAACGACACTGGCACTCGCGTTTATGATCTGGAGCTGGAAAAGATCATTACTCTTGTGCAACCGCTTCACGACGTACGGATGATGCCAACTTCAAAATTCCGTCCTTCGCACTGCTGGCTGGACAACAAAACGCTGGCGATTGGCTGGGCAAATACTATTGAGGTTGTCTCGATTTCAACGACAAAAGTTCCATCACGGGTTAGAGAAATATGAAGAGCGATCGCTTATGGCATTAATTCAGAGAAGTCCACAGCTGTTCGAGAAGCGGGGTGCAATATCTTACCGATGGAACTCTATCCCAGTCCACATCGCCGGGATCTCGTGCACTGTCGACGAAGATCAAATGTGGAAAGATCTGGTCGTTTTTGGAATTAAAGCGAATGACGAGGAATGCTACCCATCTGACGACACTTCGGTTGGTGCATGTTCTCAATACTAACATAAGATAATTAGTGAAAGGCGTCTTCAAAGCTTAATCCTTAAATTTCAGTCCTTCTGTTCTTCGCGCCTCTCGAACGAAGGCACTGTGAGCGACGTTCTCCTACAGGTCCTTGAACCACTCGCTATCGACCAATACGCTGTCGTCACAGAAGACGAGATCAAAATGCACGGATCGTCGAGACTAACGCTCACAAAGTTCCAAATGGGGGCGATTCCCACAGATTCTATATTTTTTCTGCTCGCTTCAAAGGAACTGATTCGCGCCATGGCCAGTTCCGTCGATGACCACATAAAATGGTGTCTGGAGAAGCGACACTATGAGGACGCGATGTTCTATGCTCGCGAACACTCAAACCAGCTATTGGAGTACAGTGTTCTGGAAGTTGGGAAAATCTACATCGACCATCTTATTGAACAGGAGAAATTCGATTGTGCTGTGCAGCACATCTCAGAGGTACGAGTCAATTTACAGTAGAAAGTTTTTTAAGAAGGAAAGCTACAAGGAAAACAAACGTCGTTTATTTCAGGTATGCTCAAATCATAAAGAAGAATGGGAATATTACGTAAACGAATTTGAAAGACACAATAAGATCCTCCTCCTGGCACCCTATCTTCCGATTAATAATCCTCAGCTTGAACCAGAGTGCTACGAATTAGTACTTACTTCGTCGTTATTCAGCAGTGTTAAGTTATTTAAACACTTTGTGACCGACTGGAATCCCGACATTTACCGTGTAGGTATGTTAAAGGAAGCCGTTTCCGTTTTTGTCTGCATTTATAGAGACTTACAAACTTGATCATTTGGACAGACAAAGTTTAGATGTTGAATTGTAGGGGCAATAATCGACATGACATACAAGCGATACAATCGAGTCCAAGACATTCCGGAATGTCCTCCGCTGACGAAGGAAGATGAAGCTGCACTGCTTGTTTCGCTGGCGCATCTGTACACCTACGACCGGAAATATGATACTGCACTGAAACTTCACATGGCGCTATGCGACAAAGCAGTCTTTCCACTCATCGAAAAATATGGGTTATTTTCACTGGTAAGTCCGTGACATACAGATGAATCCGAGGCGGCAGATCTAACAGTGCCAGTGAGTATTATGTATGAGAAATTCTTGTGCATATTATGCATCTCACTCCAGTACCCAAGCCACAGCAGTATTGCACTTCTCTAGCTCAATCCTCTTTTCTGCAAATTACTTTGTACTCAATATTTACAGGTGAAAGACAAAATTGTGGATCTTATGAACATCGACCAAAACAAAGCACTTCGACTGCTCATCCAGAACGAAAACCAAATGCCTTCGAAAGATGTGATGCGCCAGCTATCTCGTGAACCCAAGTTACAAATGCTGTACTTGAACAGATTATTAGCCCGCAACGAAGGAGCCGAGTTTGCTGACCTGGCCGTGCAGCTCTACTCCGAATATGACCGTGCGAAGCTCATGCCATTTCTGAAAAAACACGAGAACTATCGAATTGACAAAGCCCTTCGGATCTGTGAACACAAGAAATACATGGAGGAGGTAGCATTTTTGCTAGGCAGGAGTGGTAAGCGTATGGAAGCAGTCGCAGTGATGGTGGAGAAGATGGGTCGTATGGATAAAGCCATCGAATTTTGTCGTAACTACGAAGGAGACGTTGAACTATGGGACTACCTCATCGAATTAGCTCTAAGAACGGCTGATCACATCAATCAACTGTTGAACACTTCCGGTCTGTGTATAGATCCTCTGAAGATTGTCAAAAAGGTAAGACTAGTGGGCAGTTGGTATGTTACGTATGAACTTTAGATTCCTCATCACATGGACATTCCTGGTCTTCGTGATTCGCTCGTTCTCATCTTGCGTGACAATGAGGCAACGTTGAATTTACAGCGAGGCTATCAACTGGTCACTCAGGACGACGTTTGTTCACTTTTTGATAATTATATTGCGGAACTGTCGGCGTCTGTAAACATTACTCAATTCACAGAATGTGCCGTTTGCTGGTATGTTTACCGTCTTATTCACATTGGGGTCGTTTTGTGACGTTGGTTAAAATCTGACAAACCTTTCAATTCCTGAACATATCTCCAGCTAGACCCGTCACAGTGATTTCCCATAGTAGCTTTATCATTGAGGCTTTTGACTACCATAACTAACTTTGACATTTCAGTTCACCTCTGTTTATCCAAGGAAAAGAAGACGTCCATTCTTCTGTAAAATCATTCGGTTGTGGCCATATCGCTCACAAGCACTGCTGCGACGAATTCTACAAGGACAATGAGAACGTCGAAGAGCCTATGATGCGAGGAAGGCGCAGCCTCTCGTTCGCCGGTGAACTTTCTGGCGGAGTCTGTCCAATCTGCTCCAACGACGTGAGTGTTGAGAACGGATGACTCCGCAGTCGATGAAGTACAAAGATATAGAAACAAGTAGCCTCACTTTGCCATGATTCTGTGATCTGTAAAGCTGCTCCAGCGAGCGTGTAAATAACACTAACAAGTGTTGTAAGTGTTTTAAAAGGTAAATAAATATGCATGCAGACTGCGTAGGCCATATTGTGTATAAACGATTATTATATAAAAACTTCATAGTACAACTTTAAACGAAACGAG
>KN171274.1:0-11874 GCA_000757755.1 Steinernema glaseri
GTGCTCGGAGAATATGGGTCGCGGAGAATATGTGACTATACCCATCCCGCATCCTGGTCCCGTTTTTTTGTTTTTCGCGGGACTAAATCTCGGATCTCGGTTCTGAGTAGGCCCAATCCTAGCGCGACGTGAATGACGAGTGAAGATAGCGGCGGATTGGTTGTAGCTTCACAAAAGGTTGAGAATTCTGTTTTTCGTTGGAATTAATCAAGCAAAACAAGTATTAAATGAAGGAGAACACCCAGAGTGTGGATCCGGTATCCTACAAACTGCCTTCAACAACTGAGTTCCGGGTCCCGATCCCACTGCTGCCCGAACCAGGACTTGCAGCGCAGCTCAAATTGTCCGTCTCCGTCCTTCTTGACGTAATAATATAAAAGTTTAAATTTTATATCCTATTATTCATCCCGGAGCGTAAACCGTGTGTACTTTCGGCTTACTTCTTATAAGTACTTTCCCTAAAGTTTTGTCGCTCTTTAGCTAGTTTGGAAGCCTTAGAGTTGTAGTGGGTCTTTCGCCCCAGTGGCGTATTTAAAATGACATATTGGGAATAGTTCTTCTTCGCAGCTCTGCAAATTAATAGGAAAAAACTGATAGGGCAGTTTAGTATCTAGGACTCTTCTCCTTACCGACGTGCGATCACTGCTCGCTCTTGACTTGTAGGATTCAAATATGCAAAAAGAAAACATCATGGCAACGTAGATTAGCAGATTATAAACGACGATAAAGTAGGCCACTGTTTACATGGACGCACAGTGGACTTGTTTTCCGATAGTTCGAACTGGAGAGCGCGGAAAGTCGCCAGCGAGCGACCGCAACATCTCACGAATACTTCCTCGGACATGCCTGGAATGTGCCTCTCCATGGAAACGTCGCCTGCGCGAGACGTGCCTCAAGGGGGAAGTGTATCTCGTGGGGAAGCCAGAGTCGAAGCACAAAAGTAAACACATCTCGGAGCAGAATTCTCCCCATGTGTCATCTCGGAAATATCTCATTGAGGGACGCGGAGGGCAGACGAGACGTCTGGGTAGTGTCTGCACGGTCACATTGACTCAGCTCAACAGTCACGAACACTCGCATCGAAGGACCACAAATCACTCTTCCTGAAGAAGAGACGCCGAAACGGTACTGCTTGAGAAGTGGGATCAGATGCCAAGATAGGATGTTAAAGTCCGTTTATCAATTTAGGTCAGACTGAGAGGACATAACCTAGAAGGACGTTTAATTGGGCAAAAATAAAAACTGAAAAGGATCCTAATAGGCCATTGGCCCACCTAGAAGGCGGTTATAAGTGAAAAGGTGACAAAGCCAAGGTCTACAAGCTGAGATCGGCTCGTTCTAGAAAGGTCAACAAGTAGCTTATAACTTCTCAAAAGGAACTCTCAAAACTAGTGAAAGTATAGTACCCAGGAACCCCTTACATCCTTGGACCTAGCTTGGTCAAACATAAAAGCTGTATGGACGAATAGATGAAGCAGAATACAGTAAGGAGCCATGAAACTTGTTGAATGTGATAGGAAGGCTTCAGAGACTCGTTTTTAGTCTCAGGAACGTTCCGATAATTCAAATTAAAGCAAGACCAAGAAAGATTGAGACGTCTGAGTAGGTAAACCTAGGCCTCCTAGAACTTCGGAAGACATTTAAAACATCGAAGCTTCAGAGCAGGAAGTTAGAAGGCCACTGGTCTTGTAAGAGAAATTCCATCAAAAAGGAAGGCAAGAAAAGGGCCCAGCTGAGTTTCGGAGACTCAAAACCTACAGCGCTCAGAATGCATGGAACAAGGAAAGGGCCCAGCTGCCATGAGCCCACAGAGCTCAGAATCCAAGGAGCCAATACCACCGCCCCGATCATCCACACGCACTGAAGTATCCCGCGACTCGGCACACTCCCCCGAAGTCACATGGGCGCTAACGGTAAATAGACACAAACGCGTCTAGAGACGACCAGGAATCGGGGAGTCTCCTTCAAAACAGCACGTTCCCGTGCGGAATCGCCCTCCTTCGCGGCCGCTCACCGGCGGCGATCGATCAGCGCGAGTGGATCGATCGTCGTCGGCGGCGGCGCTCACTGATCTCTGCGAGCGAGAGGCGCTCCGCCGACGTCCCACCGTCCAAAGATCGCCGGACGAGGCGCGTCTGAACGTTCTCTGGCTCGCGAGGAGGAAGTAGTCGAAGATGCGCTGTCCGCCGGGTTCATGTGATTAGCGCTTGGCGCGAAGGCTGAAGTAGGCGTCAAGCGGCGAAAACAAGCCGACTCCAGCTTGGGTCGGAAGTGGGGTCATTAAAGAAGTGGGGAAAACAACGTTCCGGCTACTGTGTCCCCACGACGTGGAGCGGTGACATTTGGGAGTAGTGGAAGTATGTGCACCTGTGGGGCGGGAGTACGTGCAGAACGCGGGGGATCTTTGCAGCGACTGCCTTTCGGGGAAGTCGCCGCGAGGGGATCTCGTCATGTTGCGCGCACGTAAGGAGATAAGTCCCGAGATTGCCCGCGTAGTAGTCAGGACACAGAGCAGAGAACACTTGAGGGTTGTGCTCGCTGGGGAGGTCCTTGAAGGGCACTAGTAAGGAAATTCTTGGCGCACATAGAACAGCGTCGAATATGGGAACTTTATATAAGATCTCGAAAAGTTCTTGGAGTTCTAGAAATATCATTTTAAGAGATAAATAATAAATGTGGAAACGAAAGGTGTGTTTTTAGAGACCGCCTTCTTGTCAAATGAATGCTCATCACATGAATAAGATCCTATCTCCGAGAATAGCCCTATAAAGTGGAATGACCTAAGCAATGTAGGCCTTGAAAGTGGCCTAGAATGCTCTAGTGGCTTTAGTCGTTTCAATCTAGTGGTTTCTAGCGGTTTTCAAGCTCTCTTTGATCTAATGGTTTCAGAGTGGAAATTTGATCTTAAAATATCGACAAATAACACCTTCAGAACAAAAACAAACTGACTAAAAACTTCCTGATCAATCTGCTGGTAAGATCTGTTGTGATCGGTCATTACCCCACTCGGCAATGCAGCAAAGAACGTGGCACGAACAGGTCAACATCACCGACAGAACCTAAGATGAACATTTTGAGTTCAGGCATCACAGTTTGAAGGATCTTACAACTAAAAGGGGAGCAGAAGGGTGTTGTTATTATCGCGTGTGCACATTTGTGAACTGACCTAAGCGGACACATAGATAGATGGAGTGGGTCCTGAAAGACGACAAACACTGTATCATGTGCGATGTAAACAACCTAATGGTTTGCACTATTATTCTTCCGCTTCATGTGGACGCGTCTTCAAGTGACGCTGTCGGAGAAAGAGATGGGGAACCTGACGTTGAGTATCGAGTTGCTAGTTTCGCAGTTTTGTTTTCATATTGGATTTCTTATGCTACGCACAAGTCACATCCGCATGCCGACCCTTAAGCTAACCTCTCTTCTTAACTTAAAAGACTCAAGTAGGTTCACATTTTGGGTTCCAAAGAGAGTTTGGTCACAGAGGTTCTGACGACCAGCCCCGTAATGGCATTGACAGTTCCAAAGATCTTCCCTTCCGTCTTCGCACAAAGAACGTGGAAGATAGGCTGATCACGTACTATGGAAAGATCTGGTGACAAAGAGCTTCAGGAGTATCCCCGCGCTGTCTTTCTAAATTGCAAGAAGATCGGACGTTGAGATTTAACAGCACAGGTGCCACTTTGGCGATGGAAGGACCCTTTGGGTTGTGCCTGATTATACCGAAAGTTTGATGTCCCTGGCTCATCGGTTACAAGAGACGGATAAGGGTAAAACGATGTTTAATCGATAGGTCCTTCAGTGTATAGCCTATAAAGACACGGTCTCGACGAGCTCTATCCAACAACCCATAGAACGCCTCCGATCGCCTATACCCAGTATATGTGCCCCGATAGCTAGTATTCACTCGATAGACTATACACTGAAAGACCTATCGAATAAACATTGTTTTGCCCCAATCCGTTGTGGACAGCTGGAAAGGTTTGCATGTTAGGTTATCATAAACACATAACAGAGCTCATGACATGGGTAGTTCGAGCGAGTTCGGGTCGAGGTCAAGTTAGAGTTCAAATTTGGTGTCAAATGCCAAATGCCAACCCTAGGCATGGGTAATGAATCCTGTCTCTGACGGTCCTTCAAGAAAGAGGCATTCGATTATGATGATGGCTCTCTCTTTAGAGTCAATTATCAATTTCCATAAATTTCTAGAAAGGTTAAACCTAAAAGTTGACTTTTAATTCGAAATAAACAAGGACACAACATCCTGCGAAGGCAACCATACGCATATGGGATTTCTAATGGGATTGATTTTTTTTGCTCGACTCTCTCTCTTTGCCTTCGCAAGCGAAGCTCAGGGAATAGCTACAATTAGACGCTCTTTGTAGAGGCCTGGAAGCGCGAGAAGCACCTCTTTAGCAAGGAAATAGGCGATGGGAAATAGAAGAGCTTGTGGACTGAAAATCACGGCGCTTCCGCCTGGGATAATGGCGGCATAATTCGCGGAGACGAAGGGTCACGTTCCACGTAATCAAGGCTCTTTCCATCTTCCCTTCTTGGAAAAGCGTCTCGCGCGGAATCCCTGATAGGATCTCCCGCGTCACGGGAAGAGCGCCTTCTGACTCAAAAGGACGCCATCCCAATCCGTTGGCTTCGAAGACAGGCGAAACCCGAGGGAGAGGACTGCCAGGGAGAGGGGAGAAGAAGGAGCGCAAGAACGAAACCCGTTTGGCGTTGTTGACGACCCTTTTTGTACTTTTGGACCCACTTCCTTCACGGCCACAGGCACGTCCGGCACTTTGTACCCACGCGCGATCTGTGATGTTTGTGATTAGGCGCCGAGTGACAAGGTGTGCAGAAGGCGTGGACGAGAGAGCAAAAAATGGATTCTGTTAGGTATTCCCTGCATGGGAGGTTCTCCAAAGGCGATAGGCGAAACAGGAAACTAACTCGAGGCTCATTAGTGACAATTGGAAACATATTTCATATGTAGGTATACTTAAAGCTTAATATACTCAAATATAACTATACATAAAGGTATACTTAAAGTAGGATACTTGAAGGCCATAGACTCGGACCAAATTGCGAATCAGATGTAGGTAATTGATGCTGAGGATAAGATGCGATTCTTTTGGACTCAAATTACCGATTACCAAGAAGTTCAAGAGCCTTTCTATCATCCAGGAATAAGACGAGCGTAATTGATGCGCTGGCATAATAATTTCAGTGAAAACAATCAAAGCTCAGTTCTTAGTGTCAAAACACAAACTAATGATTCGCAAGATGAGAGAAACATAATAATTAGTAGGCTCTATGAGCGTATATTTGACTTTCTTATAATTTTCGGCATGGAAAACTATGGTGTGGACTAGGGTTGGATTTCGACTCCAAGTCCTCGAATTCGAGGGAAAAACACGAACTAGTTCGAGTCGAAGTCGAGTCGAGTGCTGTGCTGATAATCCATAAATTCGGTAAATTTGGCCTTCCAGTATCCGGTATTCATCACACAGAACGAGAGAGCAAGAAGTTAAAAAACGGTTTCTATTAGATATTTCCTGCACGGGAGGTTTTTGAGCGAGCGAAACACTTAGACGTGACAATTGGAAGCATATACATATGTAGGTATACTTACAGGTATGGTATACTAAAAGGTATACTTGAAGCCCAGATGTAGGTTGGACTCAAATCATCGATTATAGAGAAGGTCAGGAACCTTTCTATCAGCGAGGAATAAGACGATCGGATGAGCGTAATTGATGCGCTGACATAATCAGGCTAGCATAATTCAGTTAAAAAAGTCGAAGCTCAGTTCTTAGTATGTTCTCGACATGGCAGTGGACTTTCGCCACACGCAACACCTATCCCTTAGAAATGACAAATTCAAAACATGACGTGCAAAAGCTGCTCGGATTCCTTGCGAAAACATGCCCGGTGCTAGGCTTTACCAATCAAGTCGGCTTCTTTGCTGACCCTGCAGGAACAACAACTTCTTCTAGATGTAGGCACTTTAAAGGCACCGTGGGAAAGCACAGAGCACTCAAAGTCATAGAACTCAGCAAGGATCCAGAGACTCCCAGAGTGCGAAGACTTCTGGGCCGTCGAAAACGAGTGTTGACTCCTTAGAGTGCATCTAGCTAGCGCTAATCGCTCGGCGCGGAAGAACATCCTGAGACCCTTCCGAGGGGCTCTGGATAATCAGCTTATAATCTCGTCGGCAATATGCTTGTTTTCTCCCTTTTCCCACATAACACGTTGTTTTCCCGACGGCGTGGCCAGAAGGAGCAAAAACCAAATACGACGTGGCGGCCTTCACGCTTCAGTGGAGCGTCCTTGGCGAGGAGAGCTCTTCTAGGGATAGATGGGACTCGTGGACAGCTGGAACACCTTTACGGCCATGCTGCGGGAAGGAGTGCTTTCACGCTTTGGGGCTAAAGTGCACGTAGTCCATCGATTGACTCCGTCGCCTTCCGCCCAAGTTAAGGGCCTCTTACGCAGAGACTCATTTTCAGGAAGTGTACGCGCCTCAGATGACGAAGGATGAGGAACTGATGACGACGACAACAGCCTACATATTTGTGTCACTTCCCGCTTGTCGTTTGCGAATTTCTTTATAATTCGTGTGGAAAACAAAGACACCAGCGTGTTTATATGCACGGTCTCACCGCGGGGACCCTTCGCGTCAGTCTTTTCTGCGCACATATTTCGAAACCAAGACTCTAAAAATGTCGAGCGATACAAAGGGTGATCGAAGGTTCCAAAAGTGATTGAAATACCAGAATTACCTAACATATAAACTTTTCCAGGCGTGCTCCGCGTTATATTTGACTAGGGTCGGCCCGAAGCCAAAATTTTTGTCGAACCGAACCGAATCCGAAAACAAAATACATATTTATTTTCCTTCTTTCTGTGTTTGTTTCCATTTTTGGGGTCTCTGAATGTTTCTCTTGCCTCCAAGCATCGAGAGACCATGAACCGTACATCATTACGTCCAAAATCACGCCCGTCGCGCTAGGACATCTGTGTTGGCAAGATTGGTTCTAACCCTAAAATTTTGAACCGAACCCAAAAAGTCGACCGACGGTCGGTTTGGTTCGATTCGGGTTGGGGTTCCGGGCCAACCCTATATTTGACCACCGCACTTAACCTTACCACCAAATAGTTTTTGGACTTTTTAGAAACGATTTTTTATGGGTGGGCGAATTGCAATGTTTGCTGCAATCATCTCGCCTAGGTCTTCAATTCCCACTATGTTTTGGCTGAATCTCCGGAGGACACTTGGGAAAGTTTACACGCAAGAAAAACAGCTACTTGCACCGTTCGACTTCATTTAGCTTAACATTGGTGAGAAGAACAAAGGGAACATGTTTTGAGTATAACGACTAAACAAGTACTGTTGAAAAAAAATACCCGGTCAAACATGTCAACACTGTTTATCTATCAAAAAAGCACACTCTGTGCCGGTCGAGTTGGCTTCTCTCCTCTTTAACCCTTTCCACCTCTTCCACACTCCAATAAACAGACCAGCCATAAGGAGAGAAGAGTGACGTCTGCAGACGTTTGCCCGAGACAAAGAGACAGACGTACTTGGGAACAGACGCGCATTCAGTCAAAAGCAGAAGGGCTTCGGTTTCTGACACTTTTCAGCGGGAATCTGGAAGGTGGAGAGTGAGGAATCTACTGAGAAGGGCATCGTCAATTTAGAGAATCCCTGATTCCGACCCAGATTCGTTAAGAAGCGTTGCAGGAGGCGACCGATCTCCAAGTGGTCGGATTGTTTTATCACACTCCACTGCGCAATGGGAGAGGCAAACAGAGAAAGTGCAATTTGAGGCTCGGCAGAAATTTCCCTGATTTAAATGAGTTCAAAGGGCAAGCGTACATATGCCTACAGCACCCCAAGAATCGCCCTTTTCTTCATCTCTTGGGCTCGTTTGTCGGACATTTTGGTAACTTGTTATACAGATAAACTAAATTCCTTCTAGAACAAGTTCCAATCTAGCTCAACTCGGAGTAGGACCCCCTGGTTCACTATTTGATCCTTGATCGGTTCTTAACAGTATTCCGGGCTGATTTTCGGTAAGATATAATAAATAACGCGAGCTGGCAAAGGGAATACCTTCATAGAGAACACTCTCTATGAAGGCTCGATTCTACAGCCCAATCCGAGGATGCGCAGCCTGGGCAACGAAAAACGCTAATTGGGATTAAGGCTCCCGAAAGCACATCGATTGGGGTGATAACGCGCCAGAGTGGCGAGGAGGAAGCGCGGAGCGGATGCGCCCGGATGGAGACGACCGGAAAGCGCCTAATGCATCGCTCGGTCACGCCTCTCGGTGAGCGTCCACAGTTGCAACGGGTAAGTACCCGTGCTTCTCACTTCCGCTCGGGAAATTGGATTCGGAGAGTTTCTGTAGCCAAGAAGGGGCTACAGAGGCTCCAGGCGCCGCCCATCGCTCTTTCCTCGGCCACACCTGTCCAGTGGAGCAAATGGAGCAGAAAACAAGGTTCCCGGACGAGAGTGATCTTCGGCAAAGCTGCGGACGGCGATCTTTGTCCACCGGCCGGCGAGTGATCTCCGGCAAGGGGCGCCTCGGAGCGAGAACCAGGGGAACACGGGAAGCCGTTGCACAAACAACACAAATGTTGGCTAATTAGTGCATCCTTGTGGAAAAGGGGGCGAAAACAAGGCGGTGACTGGAGGGTTTCTTTTTCTTAAATCCAGGCCACGGAAGATCCCACGCGGCGTGCACTTCTAGAGATGTGGAGGGTGCATTTTAGATGACGGAGAAGACCATATGGAATAAGGAGGACGGTTGGACAACCTAAGATTGGAAATCTTGAGCCTTTTGGCTTTTCTGTCGCCATATAAGGAGTATCACATCTTCCCCCACTTTAAATACGTATCAAAATGTCGGAACCCCTTATCCAAGTCCATTAAGAGGGAGCACTTAAAGGTGGCTTTATCGACTGGCTATTTCTATTACCGTATACCTGCTGTGATAACCGTCTAATGATGGAAGGCCTCATAGGGTCAATGGAAAAAGAAAAGTCTCACCAGAAGAACATCATGGTTATGTTAAGACTATAAGTCCACACCGCTCGCCGACATCTACTTATCCCTGAGGGTCTTGAAGTAACATTCCTAAGGAGTATAGCATTCACTGTGAGCTGATAGATGCTACGGTTACCGGCTCCAACTTAAGGATAGCATAGTTTAGGTCAAGGAGAGCCTCAACAACCAGTGTTAGGCCCTTTAAATTCAATTCTGAAAGCCAAACTTCGAGGAAAAACGAAGGCGTTCAAAGACGTGTACGGTAGTCGCTGGATTGCGGAAATCCTCTTCCGAAGCAATCAACGACCACACACGTAATCAGCAAAAGTGATATCGCGGAAAACAACGCCGCGGCCTTTCTGCGCGCATTGCTGACGCCGTGTTGGATTAGCGCTAATTACGAAAGGAAACAAACAAAAGGGTGTCTGACTCTCGAAGTCGGAGTAATTGTGGCGCTTTCTCGGGAAGAGAAAAGTCAAAGCAGCACAGCGTCCACACTAGGAGAAGACGTTTAGTTCGCTCTCGAGCTTGGTAAGATGTGTAGTTTTGTGGCAGTGATCATAGCGCCAGTCACCTCCGCGGCCATATGAGTACGGTAGCAAGGTCATGCCCTACTCGAAAAGTGTCTAACCTTTCCCCTGTTCTCTACTTGCACAGCGCTGAAGTTCCTTCAAACTATGGGAAAGCCCGTGTCCATCTCTGCAAAGCTTGAATGCTTCATAATTGCAGTTCTTGTCATGTAAACGTCACTTAACAGGGAAGCGACATGACGTGGTCCCGTGGAAGAAGGTCAGTGGGACTTATCACGGTTCGAAAGACAGAAGACGTCAGTCTAAAGAAGTGAAACTCTTTCATTTATGTTGACTGCATTGCAGATCTTTCAAAAAAGGTGTCCTCCACACGGCACTAGAAACTGTGCCCATCTCAATGTCAGGCTTGAGCGCTTTTCAACGCAAGACATAGTTCCGCGTATCTCTTCAAAATCATCAATTTACTGTGTCTACACGACCGTTCCAACCGAAATTCTCCAGTTAACAGCGCTGAAGCTTCTTCAAACTATGGGACAGCCCGTGTCCATCTCAGAGCCCGTGCTTAACATAAATGTCCCGTGATTCGATCCCCAACCTTTGAGAATCCCGTCCCGTTATCCGGACCGAAACTGTCACAAAATCATGATTGGTACCAGGGATCGGTGTGAGTGGTGTGCGGGACTGTTTTGTGCACTCCGGAATCGAAATCCGGGAAGCAGTAACCGAAAACGGGGCGGCCAAAAACGCGGGGATCCGACACCATGATCGGTAGACAATCGCATCACAAGATACGCTCCTTTTCCAGAGCACTTTTTCGGATTTTTTCTATTTTTTGCAAGACTGCTTATTTGGACGAAAAATGCTCGTCGAAATCGTATCGATCAACAAGCTGGCCGTTGTTATCTAGAGAGATAAAAGAGCGTGCAAAGACTTCCACCCGTGGTTAGTGGCTCCAGAAACAAGCCTCAGAACGGACTACATTGCAGCTCCAAAGAACGACAATCACGCTCACGACGCGGGCGCCAGAGATCCGCTGATGTCACGGGCAGGCGCGCGCGTCACCGCTGGACTCTCGCAAAACAAATTTCGAGCGTCTGAGCAAGTGTTTGGCAGACGGAGGGACGCGAGAGGCAAAGATCGCCCCGCCGCGAGGGAACGAAGAACGTTCGGGGGAGGCGGCGTCGCGAAGGTGCAAAAGACCAAGCGGATTCGCGGAAAAGGCCTCGCAGAGGAAGCAGAGGAGGCTTCCATGCAGAGAGATTACGAAGGAGTTGACGCTGATGTCACTGGGCCGAAGAGGAGGAGAAGAACGAGATGTCCATGTGCTGGGCGAGGGGAAGGCCCATTTAGAACACAAAAAGTTAATCTAAGCACCTCCTTCTGTATCTCTGACCAGGATAAAACATAGCCTATTCACAGTGTGCTTGTTTTCCTCGGAATAGATAGGCTCAGGGACTAACAAGCTTTGTTTTAAGTGCCTGAGGGTTATGTCCAAGCCGACTAGTTCGGATATCCGGTCGGTCCTTGAGCTCTCTAGTGTCTAGACTCCAGAGAAGCAGGCGAAATGTAAACTTTGGGTGTTAAAAAACACTTTTCATTGGCATTTTAGTCTCTCAAGATCGTTTTGAGAGCCCGTACACTGAACAGTAAAATACCCCAACTGTCCCTTTTAAGAACTGTTTGACATCATTATTTCGACATGTCTTGGTGAGTGTATAATTACCGTGGAGAAATTATCGGCCCGTTTCCGAAAACAGAATGATGTGAATTCTAGGTGTCATTCGATAGAGCTTGATGTGGCGAATTTTTTAGTACCAATAAATCCTGTTTCATGTGATCCGCGCGGGAGTTCAGTGAACCTGGTTCAAGTGGAATTGAGCTAAAACCTATGTTTTACTTGCTTCTTGTTTCAGTGTGCTGGAATGGGTTTCAGTCGTGGTGGAACCCTTAGATCTCGTCAAAAAATTTTTAAAAATGGACAGTTTGTGTACATTTACAGGGTGCGGCGTAAATACTGTAAGTCAACTTTGTGTGGATTTTGCTGTGGATTTTGGCATTCTCGCTGTTTGTAATTGTGTTATTCGTGTTCTCCATACTCTTTTGTCCTAGAATTACTGAAAAAATAGAGCCAGACACAAGATCAGAGCCGCGCCCACGGATCCAAGAAATACAACCAGCCAACTGCCCTGACTATTGGTCCAAGGATGTTTGGCCGTCAAACTTACCCGAGTTGAATCCACTGAACTTCGGGTTCTGATCTATCCTAGAGAAAAAAGCTCGCGCTATCCAGCG
>KN171285.1:8206-38249 GCA_000757755.1 Steinernema glaseri
AAAGGAGACTCCCTTAAGGTTTCATTCCAATTTGCGTTTCCTTTTTACGCTTATCCGGCTTTGCAATCGCCCCCCTTAAGTTAATTGAAAATGTGTCCTTTTCTGTCTCATGGCTGTTCCAGAAGTGGTGAGTGTGGTAGACGACAACATCTGTGCCGCGCAAACCACTCAGGTGATCAGTGATCAGTGACGTGATATTGCTCCTACATGGCGTGATGCTTTGTATGCATTGTTGTTGCTGTTGTTGCGCATTTTCGATTCTTCACGGTCTGATGATGGTTCTTCGAGAAAGAGAGTGTTCATTCTATTGCGCTTTTCACTTTTCAGGTGCTATGTTCTTGCTTCAAAGGTGCTATTCCGCTGGTGCTGGCGCGCGATTGGCTTCGCTTCGTCGGCTACAAACGACCTCAATTGCCTACGGGTCTCTTGTCCCATTTAAGCTATCTGATATTGGAGAGGGAATTGCTGAAGTTCAGGTGAAGGAATGGTAACGTCCAAACATTTATACTACGTTACCAAACGGGTTTTAGGCATGTTAAAGTCGGTGATCGAGTAAACCAATTTGACAACATATGCGAAGTGCAGAGTGACAAAGCTGCTGTGAGCATCACAAGTAGATACGATGGTGTTATTAAAAAATTGTATGTTCATTATTTTGTGTAACATCGTATCGTAAGGTTGGTTACAGGTACTACAACGTAGATGATGTTGCAAAGGTGGGACAGCCCTTGATAGATATTGAGCTTGATGAAGATCTGGAAGGAGCGTCTACGGGAGACCAGGATAGCCAAGGTAAGTTTTGAATACAGGTTAAGTTTTTCAACGCAACTTCAGCGTCCGAAGCCCCAAAAACTCCTGCGATCTCTTCTTCCACACCTACCGGTGCGTCGGTACAGCAGAATCATACGAAGAAACTGGCGACTCCGGCTGTTCGTCGCATTGCTATGGAAAACAAGGTATTATTCGGGAATGGTAATATTAGCTTAATATCTTACAGGTGAATATATCGCATGTTACGGGTAGTGGTAAAGACGGTCGCGTCCTGAAGGAGGATGTTATGCGGTTCCTAGGTCAAATCACTACAGGTATAGTATATTTTCTACTGTTCCCCTAATAAAATTGTTTTTTAGCACCTTCTGATACGTCGTACACCCCCCATGCTGCATCTACACCATCGGCAAAGTGGCAGGTAATACCTCATTTCTATATTTTCGCTTCATGACATATGTTTAGCCCAGCGCATTAAAAGAAGATCAAATTGTTCCAGTCCGGGGTTATACCCGGGCGATGGTGAAGTCAATGTCTGAGGCGCTGAAAATTCCTCACTTTGGATACAATGACGAGGTACATATAGTAGACGCTGAAATGTCTTACATATTTCATTTTAGATCAATGTAGATAGCTTAGTAATTTTGCGCAATCAATTAAAGCATGTTGGAAAGGAGCGTGGCGTTAAGATGAGCTATATGCCCATGTTCATCAAGGCTGCTTCTCTTGCCCTCACAAAATTCCCAATGTTGAATGCGTCGGCAGATGAAAAGTTTGAAAACATCATCTATAAGGTCGTAGTTGTCATTAAAAGTTGTTTATTGCTCGTCCATTCTTTTAGGCCAGCCACAATATTTGCATTGCGATGGACACTCCAGGTGGTCTCGTTGTTCCCAACATTAAGAATTGCGAGCAGCGTAGCTTGTGGGAAATTGCCGAAGAATTGAATCGTTTGCACGAAGCTGGAAAGCGGCAGCAGATCTCAAGGGATGATTTGATCGGAGGCACCTTTACACTGTCAAATATCGGAGCGGTACTTCATCTACGCTTCTTGCTTTTTATAGAAAAACGTTTCAGATTGGTGGGACATATGCAAGCCCTGTCATCTTTCCTCCACAAGTTGCAATCGGAGCGCTAGGAAAAATCGAGAAACTTCCACGTTTTGATCGAGATGGAAAGGTGATCAGCGAATATAATTCCTAGGGAAATTTATTGCTGTTTTAGGTCTATCCCGCCAACTTGGTCAAGGTTTCGTGGGCTGCTGATCACCGCGTTGTTGATGGTGCTACCATGGCTAGATTCAGCAACCTGTGGAAGGAGTATTTGGAAAATCCAATGATTATGCTCTCCGAAATGCGGTAAACCGACGAAGCTGCTAGGGTTGTTTTCCTCCTGCCTTAATCGAGTGAAGGATAACATATCTTCGATCGTATCCATACATTGTGCCGTATGAAAGTTTTAAGATGGTAAATAAATTTATTTATGACTTACAGGCTCCACTGAAATATAGATTTCGACATATTAAGTCACTTTATGGTAATGTGGGATAATGGAGATGGGTTTCAGGTATGGGTTCAACATGGGTGCCGTCACCGGTATTAATCACCGTCAGATATCGACGAGGAGCACAGACAGAGATATATACAAACAAAATTAGAAGAATGAACAAACGAAGGCGATTTATAAGATAATTTGGACGATAACGAAAACATTGAGCAAGACAATAAACCCACAACGCATTTTTGTATACCCATTACTTCTCATTCATTTGGTGCAGCACGTAGACAACAAGTTCGTAAGTACCCAATGTAATCGCCGTATTGGGAACAGTTCGCATAAGCTAAAGAATGCATAAAGTAGTGCAGATAACGGTGTTCACTAACCTGTACCCCCAATCCACGGTACATTGAGCGATATCCTTCTTGATAGAGTCTATATAATGTGGAAAAGAAGCCCTTCGTTGTTGTGTTTTCTTCACGCAGTCTAGTGCGCACAACTTCTGTAACAATCAATTGAGCTGATATAGACATTGTGAAAGTAACTTACCGTGCGGGTATGCCATCACACATGCGAAGAATTTTGCAACTCCTCCAGATACCATGCAGCTAATGAAATTAGACGCCTTCTTATCGCCATTCTCGTTTATTCCAATTCCAATGCGATCATCGACAATTTGGCGGAAGTATTCATACAGAACAAACTGTATCATTGTCTCCGAAATACCCATGTAAGAGGCAGTGACTCCCTGCAAAAGTAATGGCTTACCGATGCTACAAATCACGGACTAACCTTATAGAACCCCTTTACACCTTCGCGCTGATAGATTCGACGAATACAGCTGCCAATGCTAATGGAACCTTCGTTTAACTGCAGCCTTGTCTTGACCAACCATACGGGATTGACAACAGATGCCGCAACGAATCCTACAATGTTCTCACTTAATTGTAGATATTGCAGTCTTTATATGTAAACTGACCGGCACTTCCAGCGGACAACATATGGACGATAGCGGAGTCTGGTAGTAACGCCGGATTTTCATTCCAGTAACGCTTACTCGAAGAATACACATAAAAGTAAACTGCCCTAAAATTTGAATGCATGAAAAAACGCTATTCTATTAGAATTACTTGGACGGTGCGACTCCAACAAGATTTGGGCCCAATCCTTTGTATAAAGCTCCAAAGCCTTCCTTCTTAATAATGTGCCTAAAATTGCATCAGATTAACATTCAATTGAGTTTCTTTAGCTCTTACGTAATGTGGTTAAAAACTGAATTCTTCTTGATAATTTGAAAAATAGGATTTTTTGAGCTGGAAGTTGAGGGACTCGAGCAGTCTCCCCCACGGGAACTCTGTAACCGAGTTTTCACAACTTCAAGTGGACACGTAATACACGTACCAGCCGTCCCGCCAAATGCACCGCCAACAAAATGGATCAATGCCTCTCGATCCATGTCCTGAATTGTTAGACATTAGCTTCGTAAAAATCATTGAATTCACATGATTTACACGGTGAAATCACCCGTTATGCAAAACGTTCACGAGCACAATATATGAGCAACCAAAAAAAGACAGGAACAGTTTGCATCAGAAACAAATTTAAATGAAAGCGGTGATGATTTCTAAAGTTCGTACAAGCCTTTCGAGGATTCAATACATTCAGTAGGGATTATCATCATATGGCATAAATGCTATAGATAGTTAAAACGACATAGGAAAATCGTTAAGAACGCACACACCCGGAACGAAACCATCGGTGGTCCTAATTTACTTGCTTCACAAAAAAAACAACAACAAATTGTGAAACGATCAATATTCATGAACCTTAAGCTTGCTTGGTTTGCGGGTGTGATTGTCAGCTGGACCACGGGGGAATCGCACCGGTACCTCATATGGCTCGCCGAACAGGCTATCCTCGGTAATTACGTGCTCACTGCCAACATCGGGTGATACTAATCTGCCTTCCTCGATAGCCATTCGCTTGGCTAAACTAACCAGGCTCTAAATATGCTTAAATTTGCAGGAATTATTGAAGGTTGCTTACCTTAAATGACTTGGGTTCGTAGATCGCAAGCTGAGACAAGACAATATTGTCTAACAGGATATGCGCCTTACTCAACATATTACGGAAGTGCATGTATTCGAGTTCATGCGCTTCCAGTGCTGCATTCAAGCGTTCACGGGCATACTACAGAACATATGTAGTCACTTGCAATTTCTAAGAAGCTTACATGTTTCTCCAGTTGGTTTGCATCTCGGCGTTGCATATCCAGATAATGGAAAATTTTGTTCTGCTTCCGATACGCTCCCTTCACAGTGTTTCTCTCAGATGCATACTGCCACTAACAAGAAATTACGTTTAATTTGCATGTTATTAACCACGCGAACTTACAGCTGTGATTTTCGCCATCCTTTCACGTGTCATCCATATATCAGGCTTCGGTATGACTCTAAAGGCATCATGCGGACTGTTCAGGATTCTGCGAAGAAAGGCAGTCGATGTTAGCTTCATTACAATCTGCAACTGTTTACAACTGTTACTTGGGAAAAATCCTCACGGAAATAGGATGATCTCGTGCGCATACAAAAACCCGCTGACAGCACCTGGAGGAAGTAGTTTCAATCAAATAGAAATAGTCAGAAATTTCTTCGCGCGCAGGGTATTCGTCGCAAGACTTAGCTACACTCCTGGATTGTTGGTGGCTGACCTGGTGCCGAGACGTAACAAAGAGTGGCTGGAATTTACATTCCGTAAGCATCTACGTTCTAGCATGTCACAATCCGGAACTTTCGGAAACTGATCCTGAAAAAAATTGGCAATCACAATTGATTTGAACGCCGTCCCATACCTCAGTCATGAACTGTAGAGCGAGTGACTAGAGCGGGATGTTGCCCGACAGTGTCACGGACGAACGTCGACAGTAGGAAAACGATCCACCGTCCAATGAATCTGAAACGAGAAGTCAGAAAGCAGATCATCGAATAGCGAAAAACAAAACGCTAGAGTTGAAACTCATACTGTTTCACATACCACGACAGCTCAGCACTGGGTTCATTCAAACGCCGCAAGCGTCTACGAGACATAGACAGTAATTGAGACAGAACAATAGCCACGTCACCCCTCCTACATTGTCTACACTCTGCGCATCGCGGAATACGTCTTTTGCAGAATGCCTGCAACATCGATGCCCTCTTTTCCTCTCTTCTCCTGCCCTGAGATTCTACGCGGGTGCAGATCTGATAATTGTGATCTGTTTTATTGGACATTGTGTTGTTTTTGTGTTTTCGTGTGTTTCTGCATCCGGGGAGAATTTCAAATCGTGTCTGGATCCAATTGCGGATCAGTTTTTCGCGTAGATATTCCTTGAAGCCACTCCGAGGCTGAGAGGAATAAAGAAGAGCGCGTTACGAAGGTCGCGCCTGCTCCAGCCTTGTTCCACTGATTTTTATAGCTTCTCTTTTATAGATTTGACTTACTGAATCTTACCGAATCGCCGCAAGATGTCGACCGTGAACAAGCCAGATGATCTCCTTCAATCACCAACTGTGATACCAGCATGGCAAGTCGATGTCCACGCTTACCGGAGGAAGAGGGAGGTTCGTTGTTACTATTGATGTCGATGAGTCTAGGTGAAGGGGCATGAGTGTAGGCGAATAAGATTCAGAGGTAGGAGGGACAGTTCATAGTGTTTTTCATCTGAGAATTTTCAATAGGAACCCATAAAGCAATTAAAACAGGTCGTTTTTGACAGGTTTAGGTATCCTACCCGTATAAGACCCATTTCTAGCTTCAAACTTTCTGCTTACGAGCCGGATTTTGAGAGAGATGCGATATAAAAGGAAAGCAATAAGAAATACTGTGATAGATGACGAGATATGCAAAAAATTCGTGTTGATTCTTTCTTCTTGTGACCCGTGTGAACATGGGGACCATACTAGGTCTTTACATTCGGAAAAGGATGGCCTTGGCTGAAACTTTCATCGAAATCTTCTGCTCCTTTTATTTCTTTCTAAGGGTTCAGTTATTCTACGACGTGTACGAACTGGTACCTTCCTCTTTTTCAAACGTTGTTTTGATAGAGTTCTCTGATTCTCTTGATTATTCTCTGATTAGATGAAGTTCCAA
The DNA here is from genome assembly GCA_000757755.1 of Steinernema glaseri. NCBI lineage: Eukaryota > Metazoa > Nematoda > Chromadorea > Rhabditida > Steinernematidae > Steinernema > Steinernema glaseri. Next base: position 14,600 of record KN171285.1, read on the forward strand.
GTCATCGAATACTGCCACCAAACGGCTGCATTGGAGAAACGAGCCATAACTGTTGACCACCTCGTCGAGACCGCGCGAGTCCTGGATTTATCACAGGAAGCTCTGTTTCTCGCGGTGCGCCTGTTGGATCTATTTTTGAGCAAGACGAAGGAGATCGTGAAACTTGAAGATCTTCGGGTGCTCGCATCTTCCAGCCTCTTGATGGCTGCCAAGTACATCCAGGCGCCTCCGGTACATCCACCAACCTTTGCGATGATTGCTAGGAACGTCTTCACCATGCAAGATATCCGCGAAACGGAAACAAAGATCTTGAACGTTATGGAATTTGAGCTAGGCATCACCAACGCCTACTCATTCCACCGTGAGTACACCTGGGTTCTGAAGATGAACAAGGAAACGCGTGATCTATCCCGTTACGTTCTGGAAACGTCGCAGTTATCAATGGAGTTTACGACGAAGCGTGGAAGCTTGGTGGCTGCAGCCAGCATCTTGCTTGCTCTCCGTATGAATGAAAACACTGAAGATTGGGTAAGTTCTACCCAAAAGGGTGACCCAAAAGTTTCTGTTCCTCGTTAAGTTGTCTTTTCTTGCTGGTTTTGTGTAGAAATTTAGCCGAGTAAATAACAAGAACATTTGGGTCACCCTCTTTTAATCCTTTGCTGAGGAAAATATACTATACATATTTAGCCGCCTGTCCTGGAGACTTACACCGGCTACAAGCTCGAAGACGTCGAACCAGTTGCGAGGTCGCTGAAGGAATTCATGGAGCGAGCCCCGGAACTGCACCCTAATCAGAGAGCCATCTTTCGGAAGTACACACATGGGTTCGTATATCTTACCGAAGTCATCATATTAACAGAAAACTGTTTCAGGAAGCGGTCTGCAGTGGCGGAAACCTTCTTTTCCAAGCCTTGAACGTCAGTTGATCTCCATCCGGTGAAGCTTCACATGTACGCCGTGTCTCAGGCGAGTTAACCCCACATAAATATCTTTTATTCCGAGTTGAGGTGTGGGAACTATATATGCATGCTCAATGGCTCAAGTCGCACTCAAGCAATTTTTTCGGGTGCTGAACTCGAATCCGACTTCTTTGATCATGAGAGTAAGGATTTCAATGTACCGCCACCCTACGCGGATCAATGGTGCACACGAAAATTAGTAAATTATTATGCAAGTTAACAAAATGACAAAGTATTACAACATATAACATGAAAACATCACAATTAAGATTTGAGACCAAGCGACCCATTATAAAGCTCCTTAGGAGATACGGCGTACCGAGCATCTATCGGCGTCCCATCATGCCTTTGCTTCGTTCTCGAAGCGACGGTGGTACGGACAGCCTCTTCTTGTTCCCATCACAGGGTCGTATCTGTAGAGAAAATGTAGACAATAAACGTAAGGAGCAATAAAGCTTACTTCGCATGAGGGACCTATTAGTGATAATAGGACAGGCAAGAGTGCCAGTCCGTTGATCAATCCAATGATAATGAGCGCAAACATTACAACGAAGAAATATTTAACGACAAATTCAAATTCGGAGAAGGCGAGCATAATAATTCCTAGGAGAGTTGAGAGAGCACCGTGTATAACTGGAACGAACACTCGGTCAATGGCCGCCGCCATTCGCTCATTTCTGTCGCCGAGCGAAGTCAAGAAAGCGAAAACAACGTGGGCAGTAAATTCCACTCCTAGAACAATGTTTTGGAATTACAGGGCTTATGCAAACACATACCTATCCCAACAGCTGTAATTAGCGTAACTGCTGAAACCGGGTTAAGCTTGATGCCAACGAATCCAAGAAATCCGGCAAGCTCGACGGTCATCAGAACAAGTATTACCATTATACAAGAGGCTGCCCATGGATTGAACAATAGGAAGGAAATAACGCAGAATACGGCTAAAGCGATCACGCCAATCGCATTAATCAAGTTTTCATTCAAATGTAGATACTGCTCCCAAAACGTGAACGCAATGCCATGGGGGAAACTGTCTATGCCAAGTAGTTGATACTCTTCGCAGATAGACCTGATTTCCTGCAATATAATTCACATTTCAATAGAAACTTCTGATGTACTTGCCTTAATCATATCGACGATCACCGGCGTGTCAGTGAGTCCACTCAGATAATATGGAATCTGACTGTAAACAATCTTCTTCGCAGGGGGCACGTAATATAGATACTTGTCTTCAAGTCCCTGGCGAAGTTTTCTAGGCTCCGGGTAAAATGTTGCCTGAGACACGGCGTACAACATATTTTCGTATTCATGCCACGCATGGAGATAGTTGTAAAATCCGTCAACGTTAATGATTCCAACATCATCAATTAAGTCCAGCCACTCAGCCCGCGAGCAGTCGTGCACTTCTCCATGACTGCACATAAGCGAATACGCTATTTTTACATCGGTGTCTTCGTTCCTTATGTCGACGGTTATATTCGTAGATGAATTCCTGAACTTGTAGAATTTCCGCTGTAGACGAGTCAACCAATCTCGGAACAGTTCCAACCAATACTTCTCGCTTGGTTTCCCATCGTCCAGCTTCACTACGTACTTTGATCGCCCTAGAATTGCTGTATCTTTAGAAAAGGAAGTGGGAATACTGTCCTACCGACAGCTGCATGGAGCCGATCAACCAGGCCTTGCTTCTCCGAAATGTCAAAGTTTTCACTCCGGAGAACTATGTGCATCGGATAAAAACTGAAGTATTTATCACGTGCCTTGAGGAAGGCAGCAGGAGCAGTGTGTTCTGGCAACACATCAGACAGCTCGAGGCCCATAGTTGAACGGCGAATGCCCCACAAGCCACAAACAAACATCACGCTGCAGAGCACAAGTATTACGACCTATGATTGAACAAGTGAAAAAATTCCAGGCTCGTTTAACTAACCTTTGTGACACGCCATTTTATGAAAGGAACGTAGTAATTGCGTAAGAACGCATGCAATGTCCATGGCCTAACATCATTTTCTTCATCATCGTCGACTCCGTTGATTGAAATGAGACCATGATACGACGGTGTGTCCGCGGAACCGGCCTTTTCCTGAAAAATATTCACATTAAATACGCCCACCAAAGGTTACATACGTAAACATGTGGTTTCAGTAATGTCGGACTTGTCGCAAATCCATTTTCCTCGTCGTCTATATTTTCATCAGAAGTTAACCAGCAGCACAAATCTCGCTTCAGTTTTTTTCTTCTTCGCAAGTCCAAAGCAATCATTGCAGGGTATGCAGTCATAATAGCGATCAAGTTAAAGGTAAGAAGGATCGAGGACTAAATCATATAAAGTCAAATACATGCCTACGTAGGATGCTTATATGAGTACCTGAGCACAGAATGACCGCAAAGCAGGGATAGGCAGTAACGTTCCAGTGAGGAAAGAGAGAATGTTGTTTATGGAAGTCATGAGAATTGACATGCCCGTTTCCTTCATAAGGACGCCAATCTCATTCTTCTTCACGTTTGACGTCACTTCGTGATAATTGTGAAGAAGCATAAACATATTGTCCACACCGATTCCCAAAGTTAGAAAGGGAACAATCTGGAACACAGCTGTAATACCTTCACGAAGAAAGTGATCCTACCTGGGTAGTTGCTGCATTAAACTCGATACCTAGCCAAGTTGCTAGACCAAGGCCGGAAATACTGGCGTACGTAACAGTAAGAACACCAGCGAACCCGAGGCCCATTGACGAATTAATACTTAACAAACAACATCCATCGCGTTTCATTTGCGAATAGATGGCGTACATAAGCTGAAAAGGAGAGATCTTCTTAGCATTCATAACGATATTGCCATTAAGCAAAACCTAAGGTTGCTAAATCACATCTCAAAATCGCACATCTTTTAAATTAATTTCAAAACTAAACTATATATACTCGCCGTACACTCGACCCACAACAAGCATACCATTAAGAAGTAGCCGACAAAAATCACTGCATAATTGAATTGACAGAATTCCTCCAACATATCAGCCATAGAGGTCGACGCTAGTGGGTGTACGATCCGGTGATCGCGAGCTTCGCCGTCCTGAACTGAGCTGGTGTTCTTTAAGAAATTCAGTGGGTGATTATAAATCTTCTTTGTAAATGCTCTCTGCCATGTAAGTATGATTTCCTCTGCTTTCTTAACGTTCCACAGGTAATCTGGATCATTCAGAGCAGAAAATAGACGGGATGAAGGGTCCTAAAATAAATGGTCATAAATAACAATGACCTGTTCCATGTTATTTCTACTTTAAAACGTTTGTAGACGTCTTCGCTCGATGCCACAAGGAAAACAGTCTGCAACGCATCTGCCGTGATAGAAGAATTTCCACCATTCTTTGATTTTGCTCCTCCGATAATCATATCTCGCGGCCACTTGAGAATGTTGCGCGCAAAACCTTCGCATCCACCCTTCATGAGCATTCCATAATCCGGAAGTTTCGGAAGCTCATCCTGCAAAAATAGATAATCAGTACCTCCAGTCAGTTTTTTTTATGCCTCAGTCATGAACTGTAGAGCGAGTGACTTGTTGTTCCGCAACAGTGTTATAAAGGAACGTCGGTAATAGGAACACGATCCATCGTTAAATTCATCTGAAATGAGAAATTAGGAAGAAGCGCATAGAATGTCGAAATCCAAGCTTTTAAGCGATAGAGTGCTTCACACAGCACGACAGCACAAACGAAGGTCAAGCACAAATAATAACATGGCAATACTGAGTTTTTAGCGTGCAAGTAGCAAAAATTATAGATATTTGGAATAGAATCCAACATGCACAGTAAAAAAGAACGAAACGACAAGTGAGCTGTATAAAGCCGACCAACCCTTTGGGTCGTCATCATCATCCAAGAAATCAAAATCATCGCTGATCGATGGCTCTGTCGCTTTAATTGTAATAATAATAATGAGATAAGTGAATAAGGATGGAACTCACCATTTTGCAAACTCTCATCATCTGGTTGTAAATTAAACGTCTGGCCTGTAGAGTTGAGATACGCTTTATAATCTACGAAATGCTTGCAGTAATCGAATCCGTTAGGAGCAGTCGGTGGACAGTCAGGGTCGTATGGATCAATACAGGTACGATTGATGTATCCTACACCGATTCCAGACTAAAAAAATTCACAAATCTCGCCTGATTCAGTCACAAAATACGTTTTCAAACGATGATATCAGGGTGCTGATGTCAGGATCAATATCGCGCACAAGATTAACGACTTGTTCTGGATTGAACGATGACCAAGATACAGGTAAATCATGGGCCGTTTCCAAGAATAGAGCGAGTGCACCTAACTCTCTGAAAACAGATACAAACAATAAAACTTCTCTAACCGTCATACATACTCAATAGTGATTGGTGGATCGGGACCAATGGCTTTTGCACCCTCCCAGAAGCAGTCGATAGGTGTTATCCATACACAAGGCATTAACCGTTCGAGCGTTGATGCATAATCACGAAGGTGTGAACTTAATTTCGAAGGATCAATTCCTCCCGGCTTGAAACAGATATCACGAAGAGTCCAATTGCTAAACGATTTAAACAAAATTAATGAACATTTCGTAAAACTTACAATCCGTCTATGTTAACAGAAAATCCGGCAATCTCTGAGATCAGATCGACATGCCTTAGCAGACCCTTTTTCGTCAAAATATCGTCTTCATCGGTTTCCTTGGTTTGAATGACAACCTGAATGTGGCAACGCATACTCCTGAACCACACCTTCTTATTACCTGATATCCACCTTCTGATGGCTTCTCCTGAGCAAGGTTTGCTAATTTCTCGTCTGTTTGTTCTCGTATCCAATGGAGTTCATCCGATTCTGTCCAGTTTGTATTTCCATACTTTTCCTCCATGTCGGAAAGATACGTCAGTTCGGCATCGAGACGCCCGCCCTCTGTAGACAACATGGTTAAAGGGAATTCCATGAACAAAACTTACTGGCAACCCATAATTTAACAATATCTGTCTCAATCTTTACAAATTGCAACCCGTAACAAGAAAATGAAAAGAGAACCATAATAAACGCAATCACTAAAAGGGAATGTTTCTGCACAAAACATCCCAGCCAAAATAGGCAGCGTTGAATAAAGCTGCGCGAATACAGCGCCGCTTTGTTACCAACCGCTTTTCCCTAAATTAATGAATGAGTTATGATATACATGTTATAGCTTACCCGCTGAATTTGCTGTAGCGTCATATCCGCATCGCACCATGTAGGACGCTGAGCAAACTCGCGCTTCCATCTTTCAGAGTAATCTGCAGAGTCGGAGTTGCCAATCAACAGTCGATCCAGACACTGTAAGCATAAATGAGACAATTAGACGATGTAGCGGAAAGACAACAACCTCCACACCACCAGGATTACGTAGACGAATGAACTCCTCGTCAATGAAGTCATCTTCCTTTATAGCCAAATTCAGAAGATGTTGTGCGGACCTGCTATTCCGCGTTGCACCAGTAACAACTCCCCGTTTGGCACCAGGAGGCTCGATTAGTGTAAGCATTCCAAGGCAGATCTTGTTGCCCTGTCAGCCTGAAGATTAAACGCACAATTAGTTAACTTACAGAACAAGCATAGATCATTCACCACCCTATTACTCTGAGCATGTAAATGCGTTTGTCAGCTCATGATTTTCAGTCGTTCAACAGAATCGATACTTCATTTCAACGCGATCGATAATTCAACAAAACGGAAAATATTGAAAACGCCGAATGCCAAGAACAATCCCGACAGAGTTCGGTCATTCGCGAGGACGGTCTTCACCGAGGGAGCGAGCGAGAGGGGACCCGCCGGAGAAGGAGATGCGGGAGCAAGGAGCGCATGCCGAGTGGAACTCGCGGAAGACGTTTGTCGACTAGGGGAAAGCGCATTAGGATAACGTGCCATAGAGGTTATACGTCAAATTCCTAATCTTTTCAGGGATAAGCTGAGAATCGCTGCGGCTCTGGAGGCGCAGGAGCCCCTTTAACTTATTTTGCGCCGACGTCACCTTGCGGTCTGTCAACTCCGCCAGCGCATGAGCAAGCTGTGTGGCCCAGAAACGGCATCGCGCCGTGCCCGCGTCCTCGTGCATATTCTCATTGATCCCTTCGCCCGCCGTGCGTCTTTCTTCTTCACGACCGCGCCAGTCGTCAAACGCAAGGCCGTATCGCACAACGATGACAGACGGACAACAGAGCCGAATTCGCCCAGCAGTGCGCCGCCAACAACGCATAAACACGAAAGGCCGACCGACTGTTGGACACATCAGCTGCAATAGCCAGCACCCGCATCCCACAAATCCCTCGCGGAGCCATCGATTTTTGCGAAGTTCATTTTCGGGAGGGTCAGACGCCGTTGGAGGGCAGTGCATGCTACATTAGTCTTGAGGGCAGCCGTTCAAATCTACGAAGACCAGGAGAAAAGAGGCGTTAAGGGGACGACGCCACAGCCTCGCCGCAATGCGTTGGCGCAAGTCGCCACGATCATCCCACCAGTGCAGCGACTGACACAGCCGTGAGATGGTGCGATCATGCCGTTTCGCAGGGACGACAAAATCTTTGCTGAATAGGGTGAGCGAAAAAAAAAACGGCGTCCCTCCCGTTGGCTGTATGGCGGAGTTGCAAAAAGGAGGGGGGGGGGTAAGAAATATGTGTTATTTGAGGATACATAAAGTGTTATGAAATCGTATGCGTGCAATGCTCCACATTGTAGAAAAGCGAAATGTCTAAAAAGTATTTACAAGTTGGTGGGGATCACGAGAGTTGTTCCTAATTAGTTTTCTCACATAAATGATCAGGACTGGCGATGACGAGGAAATTCTCGAAAAGCACGTTGGCCGCGGGACAACGCGAATGTTAGCTGGCATTAGCCCACGTCACTTTAGCCAGAGCAGTACGCGTTAGAATTTTTGGCGTTAAGGGTAAACAGGAGGAGACAGGCATTACAAGTACCAATTTTCCCTCTTTTACGAAGCACCGAATTCTTTGTCGATGTTCGTATACATAAGGGCACGGTCGCGCCATGTGCGATCAAGAGCACATTGTTGTGCTATCATCCGCCGTGATGAGTAATACCTCATGAGGAGGGCGACACGACGGTTGGGATGTAGTCCGTTCCCATTGCAACCCAGTACAGGGGCGGGGGAATTGGAGGACTGAACGATTGAATTAAAAGTTACCGACAGTTGTTCTCGTGACAACATGAGTCACAGCGCCAGAATCACAGAGACGCAGACTGATAATATGTGTGGGACGGAGATAGAAGACGATCTCAGCTGACTTGTATCTTATCAGAACTGTTCTTGTTATCAGCCACGGTAAAATGACGAGAACACCTAATTTCATAGGCAATGTTCAAAAGCAGAGTCAAGAGGTGCTGTTTGCTCAAGGGCATATTAGGACATTTGAAGAACTATATGGACTCTCTAAAAGGTATGTTATCTCCGTCAAAAATAATATTTTTCATCAGCTAATATTTTCCTTATCACTGTCTCACTAGTCAAAATCGATTCGAGAGCCTTAGATTTTTAGACTAATAACGACCCTTCTCACTTATCGTGATCCACCGGGTTGCATACCTGTTGCATACCACTTTGCCTCTTTTGTGATAAAAATGAAACATACGAAAACGTTTAGTGGACACTTGGAGGCAGACGGAGGAAGAGCGCAAAATGGGGAACGGTTCGGCGCGTTCTTTAAACATGTTTCTATGAAAGACCGCGAGACTGTGCAAAAACTATAGGGCAGAAATGCCGACGCGACGGCAAAGTGACAAATGGCGTGAGAGTGGAACTTTGCGGTAAGGAGGGATGGAGCGCTGGGATCGCGTAGTTCCGACAGTTGGTGAAACAATTCGTTCGCTCATCTTCATGGAAAGCAAATAGAATTGCACCACTGCGCAGTGAAAAAAGAGTGGTAGCGGAAGAGCAAACAGGCAAGAGTAAACAGTGTCAAATTCTCCAGTGATTCACCCCGCTTGAAAGCGAACGGCGTGTCTAGTTGGTGTCTCGCCCACATGCTGCGGATTAAGCTGTTGTGGTCACGACGACTTAAGCAAGATCTGACGAACTATTCGTTTTTGGACCTTGCGGACGGGGTGCTCTGCTGTGCAAGCGTTGGCTTACCTAGTCCGCTTTTTATCATTGCGATACATTTCACCGGAATATGCATTTAAGAACAAGGCTACCACGGCAAGTGTAACAAAGAAAAACCAAACAATTTGATTGCTATGCTTCACCATAACCGTGGTCAGCTTGACCTGACTGCGGAACAGACCTCAAGTGGCTGCGCTAAGACATCTGGCATTGCTCGCCCAGTTGCAAGAGTGTTGACCACATGTCCGACGGTGATGTACTTCACAGTATTGCGTAATGAAAATCGTACAAACAATAAAAAATCATACACAAAAAATGTATGACAAAAAATATATTAGAGAATTTGCACGATTTTCACAAGAGTGTTGAGCACATGTGCCATGCTTGACCACACACACATGCATTCCGAAGTTTCGGTAATCGGTAAGTTTCAACTTTTCTTTCAGACATTCCATAATTCTCGATTGCAATGGCCGCAGTTTTGTTACTCAACGGAGAAGACATATTTTGTTTTCATGGTCCAAAAAACCAGTCTAACTTATGCGGAAATGATTCGCGGAAGGTACTTCACTTGTCTGCTCGCATTGGAAACTAGTTGCACATTCCTGTAATTATCTTTCCAACAAACAACAACTTCCTGTCGAGATATTTTTTTTATACGAACAAAGCATTTACGAAAAAATAATATAACATGAAAACTCACCAGTTCAATCAGTATCATCTCTGCATAAACTGAGAAGAAGCACGAGGAGTGTTTATATCCCGAAATCGAAAATAAAAGAACATTTTAAAACTGACGTTTGCCCAAGACATGTATGACTTACAAGAAGATTCACGCGTTTCAAAAGACTCGTACATAGTGTCGGACCAGATCACATTGTTCGAGGTCCCACAACGATGTACGATCAGTGTCCCACAACGATCACGGGAATCTGATCCACGAATCACATTTTGCTTCTAGCAATGATGTGATCTGATCCAACACTATGCACAAGCCTTTAATTTAATCAACTTCTCGAAATAAGAGGTCAATGAAAACACACTTGTTATTTCAAAGGTTTCCCCATATTTCTCATGCTTTATTCGTAAACGACCCTGTTTTTTGTGCGCAGCACCTTGCTGCTCGTCACATTCAAATAACGGAAATTAAAAAAGGGGCGAGAGGCTGTTTTAAATTCCCCATAACCAGCGGTATAATTATAGTGTTCCGATGAAACCCCTTGTTATGAACCCGGTGCTGGTATTAATGCGGTAGTCTTCAATGGTGTTGGAGCTATTATAAAATATCGGACATTTTTGGAAATCTGTTTCAAGTGTTCTGGAAACGACTTATATGTACAAGGCATATCTCTGTTCCACACTTCCGAATGGTAAAGATTAGATAAAGCTAATAATCAGATAAAGCTCACTTATAAGGGGTTAACATTTAAAAACAAAATGTTTCAAACCTTGCGGAAAACATTACATTATTTGTCTTGTAATAAATTTTCTCATTTTCTATTATGTTAATTTACCATGCCTTAGAAAACCAGCGGTAAATCTGCCAATAAAGAGTATCAAGCAATTTAACATATATTTTCGTACATTGTATTAGCATTGTACCTGTTTGAGTTCGATCTGGAAGATAATGCCTGTATATATGTGTAACGGGGATGGCCGTACATCAATTTCAGCAACTTGAAGAGCGGGAGAGTTTATATAGTTGCTGTAAAAAGGACAAATTGAAGTTTAACGAGGAACATTGGAAAACGGACGGCATCAGAAACTGTTACTGTACAAAAATAAACACCATAGAAAAACACTACGATTACTCTGAAAGAGCCGCAGAATTAGACCAAATACCATTTTAGATAAATGACGTCCTCTAACGGAAATGTAAATAGCTGCACAATGGAGTAGAAAAATATGTTGACTGACATTGAGTACACAACCGATGTACTTGGAACCTTTGAGGGTTTGTTCTCAAGAGTTCTCGGTTAGTTCGCCAGAATAAAACGGGAAAGTAGTAACCAAGAACTACTCATGTGACCGACCATGGACATTTGCAAGGATAATCGGATATCCTATGAACTTGAACGCTCGCGTGCCCATGAAGGAAAACAATTTAATTATTGTTGATTCATTCCATTATTATCTATACGTTCTTCCCCGAGTTGTGTCTTATTGTCAAAATAAACACATAAAGCTAAGTGACATCTATACCTACAGACTGTTCTCCTGACTCTCCCGCTCTTTTGTACGCCGTCATCTCTCGGAATTCACCCGAGTCCATAAGCAAGCGGAGCGTTGACGTCAGCGATTAATACGTTAAAGGAAAGGTGGTTACTTTCCGAATTAATCCATTTTGTTGAGTTCTTGTGGCATAATAGCGACTGCTAGTCCAGGTGCTACATAAATTTCAGGATCGACTTCGAATCACGTCATCACGCTCCAGGAAGAAGTTCGCACTACATACATGTACTTGGAAGATCGTGTCATTTACGGTCGCTAATGACCGGGAAGCGTCCTTCCCTTGTGGGGCTATTGTTCCTGCTGAGTTCACCTGAGTGAGCATATCGTGCTCTTCTCCTTTCCTCTCTTCTGTCAGATGTAAAGGCCATGGCGATGAGAACCGCTAAGACCGGGGGTCCTGACGATTATGTACTTCGGCTCTCTTAGAAATGCACCTGCAGATCCTTCATCTACTTTCCCGTCTTGCCACTGTTTCTTTCTCACGCGCTTGTATTAAAGAATTCCCCCAGTGGCATTCCTTCGAGAAACTCACTTGTTGTCGTACCTATCAAGCCGTGCTTAGACGTATCGGGAGCACATGAGAGAGGATTTGTGCCTTCCTGGGAGCGGTTCCGCTTAGGCGTGGTTGCGTGACTGTGGACTTTTTTCATGAATCCGCATTAATTGCTTTCCAGAGTACGAAACGCAAACAGCTGATCACTTTACATGTGGCGCAACTACTGTAAAGGAGGAGTCGAAGTGGAAAGGTAGGCGTTGAGAAACGTGCGTCTCCTCATTGTTTTGACAGCGCAATTGTTTTTCCTTTAAAGAATTTGTAGTGACAGAGGCGTTATTTTTCAAATTATAAATCTCCCGGGTCAACGAGGATGCTCACTCGGTGGCACGGCCTTGCATTTAACCGTTTTAATTAAGTTGTATTTAGAAAGTGCACAATCAGTGGCTATTGAACGGAGACAATCAGGTGGAGACTTAGGTCGCCGTTTATCCATGTGCTAATGCCCAGAAGACGCCCCTTTTGTTCGTGTTCAAAAGGCTGTTCATGAGATCCTTAGCAAGAGTAAACCCTAGAGCTCAACACGTTGCCTTTCCGGCGGAGCTCGACATACAAGTTTGGTGCCAAAACTTGCCGCGCGAATAGAACGGAATAACGCTGCCCTCTCGGCCACCTGAATCAATTCAGCTGCTACGTAATTAGCTTTTACCTGTACGCCGTTTCGTTAACGACGAAATTCTTCGATGGCGTGCTGTTACCGGGGCGACGTTCATGCCTTGATGGCTTTGCCCAATGGGAGTTTCATTTCAATGTGCGGCGACTCAGAAGGTGAACGTGCACTAAGAAGCATCCGTGGAATCCGCGTGCTTCCACGGATGAGTTCACGCTTTCATGAGAAACGCTCAGGTGACCCAATAGTCCCCTAGCACTAATTAGCGAAGATATCGGTGCTATACCCTTTGCCGGTCCAATTACAATATGTCACGGTAACTTTTAAGCCTTGACGGTTCTGAGCATGGCGAAAACATTAATTGAAGCGGGAGTAATTGTCTTTCTACGCCTGTGAAAACACCTTTGTTGATGAGTATAATGAAAATAACGGTTGCGCTCTTGCGGTCGTGGCTCATCCGCTAGCTGGATGAGATAAGCTCGGATTTAAACTTTCTTTAAGTTCCACTTTAGTGCCCCGACAAAGGTTGCTACTGAGGACCTAAGGCCGAACGAGCAAGAACCTGAGAAGATTGCGGAAGTTGCCGATCAGTCAGATTCGGTCGTCTCTGGAGAGAAAGAAAGTGTCGCTGCACTGAAGCCTTCCAAGAAAAAGAGAGGTCCCATGAAGCCCGCCATGGTAGGTTGGTGCACTTTAAATCGGAGGGCACTCCGCCCACCGTAGTCCTCAAACAATCATATGCGTCCTTTCCCATGTACCTGGTAATTCACAGGAACGACGTCATTTTCCAATATATATGGGCACGCGAATGCTCAGGTGCTCAGTGCTTAGTTTCATTTCAGCAACCTAACATGTTCGAGAAGAGCTCCTGTGTGGACCGGCCGGCTCCGGAGCTGCCTTCTACTGAGGGCATTGAATACCCTCGAGCTGCAGCATGGAGCAGTAGCACTGTTACAGAGCTGCTGACAGATCCGAAAGGTGATAGAGCAAGCAATTATAGGCGATCCCCTAATCGCTTCCGGTCATTAAGGTCGTCAACTCTTCCACTGCTTCCTTCATGAAGCGTTAGCCGAGGAGAATCTCCTCTTTGTTGACTCTGTGGACAAGTACAGGAAAATGACAGACCCCGAAGAGAAGTCCAAGTTCGTCAAGGACTTTCTCGGCCAAACTTCTCCGGGGATTAACATCAGCAGCGTTGCTATGAAGGTTAGCCAGCGTCCGCGGGATAATCCCTTTGTTTGTTTCTCAGGCGATCCAAAAGCAGGCTGACAATCCCAATCCCGACAAAAGTTGCTTTGACCAAGGCGCTAAAGAGGTTTATAAGTTGCTGGAAAACGATCAATTTCCACGCTTTCGTCGGTCGGACATCTACTTGAAGTTTCTCGAAGCGCTGCTTCCCCGCATGTACGCCGAGCGTTGGGAAACAAATTTCCAAGCCCTATTGGGCAACCAGGTACGGGGATGAGCGAGAAAATATTACAAAAGGGTGATACAGATAGGAAGGCACTACTTCCGACGATTCCTTCGGGAAATTCACGCCGAAGAGAATCTCAAGTTCTGGGAGGCCGTTGTGGAGTTCCACGCACAGCCTGACCGCAGTGTGGCCATGCAGAACATGGCACGAAGCATCTTCCAGGAGTACTTCACCGAAGGAACATCTAACGAAGTGAGTGTATCCAAAAGCGTACGCCTTAAAAGCGAAGTTATTTAGATCTTCCTTCCCTACGGAATGCGGGAGATGATATCTCGCCGAGTGAAGAACAAGGAGGTCGACATGACCCTCTTCGACGGGGCGACGAAACACATCGAAGAAATCCTTAAAAATGACCCTTACGTTCGTTTCCTTCAAAGCAAGGAATACCGTGATCTTCTTGACCGCTTGAAGTGATCTCTCTCTAAGGGTCCGTTTTGCATCCTTCGTTTCGTCCACGCTCTATCCTCCCTTCCGTCTGCTTTCTGTCACCGTCTGTTCTTGCCTCCATTGAATTCCCACTACTTTCCCATAAGATTCTATGTAAGCGTATTTTACGCCGTTGTGTGAATGAAGCAATTAAAAGCGCGTTTATACAAAGAACGTCCGGTGGATAGGGATAACAGATGTTATCGAAGTGCACGTCGGCGCGTCGGAAAACAAAGACAAGGACATTGAGCATACTAGGAAATATAGAACAAAGAAGAACATGCTGGAAGTACAAAGGCGGCCACTCAAATTACTGTTTACCCGGCAAATAACAAATTGACATATTGCTTGGATGAGATCATAGGTAGTCGAAGGACTCCATGTTGTTTAGGATGTCAGCACGCGTGTCTAGCTTTTCTACGGAGAATGCGGCGTTCGGCTCGTTTTCGTCTGAAGCGTGACGCTTGTGGTGCGATCGCGTCGGGTTTGCCTGGTAGCCCATGTCCAGGTAGACGTTGCTGGAACAACTGTGCGCGGCCATCCGCTTGTACTTCACTTTGATGTTCGTCCGCAAAAGGCGTCCGTTCAACGTTTTCAACGGGCGGTAGTTGGGAAACATGAACACCGGATTAGGCTGTTTAAATTCCGTCTGTTGAAGGTCGTTCCAAATTTGTAACTAAATAATCGTTCGGACACCCTATGATGTGATTAAGTCTTACGTCTTCCTTGGTTATATATATTGGATTGTTCATAATCACCCAGGTAACAGTTTCGTAGCAGCCTGGGAAGGTCAGCGAACCTTCGTAAGTGACGTAATTAGTTGTTTTCGGCAACAGACCGTGTACGTTGAACTTTTTAAGAATTGTCTTGGAATCTAAAGATGGACTTTGTGCGTCGGGCGTAGGTGTTGTAGTTACCTTTGTACGTTACACTCTGTGAGGCTACGGTCAACTTTCTCAGTTCGGTATTTGTGACGTCTCGAATCTGAAATTTACCCCCATCATTTGTAGCACTGCTCTAAAAAGTACTTGTAGCCCACACGATGTTCTTGGTGAGAGTGGTACAATTCATTTTTACCAAAATGTGCTCACAGTTTTGTCATGCGACTTCCTGTTTGTAGGCAATAAAGGGTGGCACGCAAGGCGTTCGGACATTTGATTTTTTTGAGCATTTCTACAAAGGACAATTTTGCATTGCCAGACAGTGACGTGATAAAGAGAGCCAGACAAGAAGAAAAAAATGGACGAGTATGAGTTTTGGACTGTAACAGGAATCAGCTTTTTATCATCCGACACTTTTTGTCACATCTCTGTTAACAAGTAGTCAGTTATCCAGAAAGTAGGCTGGGATCTGTATTTAAGAATTTGCTCAAAATCGAAATTTGCCAATTTTCTATGCTTTATTTTCAGCACTTACAAGCAGTCCAAGAAAACGGCTTAATGAATTTCTAAAAATCGGTACACTGGAAACTTGAAAGAGAAAATTGGAAACTGATCTGCATTCCAAATTGGGTACATTTAAAAAATTTTTTTCCGCTCAAGCTATTTTTTCTTCATTTGACCGTCCAAATTGTGATCATCATTAATTGTGACTTCTCGACATCGCGTGCGTATTTATCTGCCGCACGCTCCATAATGGGTCTAGCGAGACGTTTATCTAGCAATCAGCACACATCGGAGTCAAAGCGGGAGTTGCACTTCATTGGATTGTTTCCTTCTCGGACACCGAGATTTATCGAAAACACTTCATTTTCGCTGGAAAAGCGAACAATTTTCGGACAACGTAAACTAAAGAACAATCAAACTACACGTAAAAAAGGTTAAAACATTAAGCATTTCATTAAAGCATTTTACATCAGAATAATTATGGTGTTTTTGGAATGAGGAGGTTCAAGAAAAACTTCAAGATTCACGTGAATCGTAACAATTAAATGAGCCAATGGCCTAAAAAAACAGGAAAATTGTGACTTCTGCCTTGTCCAGAGCTGCATTCCGAAACAGTCGCTGCGGCACAAGCCATGGATATTCTCGGATTCTCTATTGAACGAAATGAAGCGTAAATGTTTTTTGGACTTAAGCTGTTCTTATCAGTTGAACGCTAACAACATTGGAGACTCATGTATAAAATTGCACGAAATGTGTAAGATGTGGAAGGTTTCTAAGAGTTAGGACGACGTTGCTGTGCTCTAGGGAAACCCACATAGTTCTCCAGAATAAAGAATGGATTCACTTCAGTTTTACACACTGCACCTCGTGGGACACGGGGTCTTCGCAGAACCCCGGCCTAATAAATCTTTCTACTCGCATTAGTAAAGAGCAAAAACTCACGTCAACAATTACGGCAATTGCGAGTAAACCACGCGGCTGTGTCATGGCCTCCGTAAAATTCGTATAGAGATCGGTGTTGTAGGCGATGAGTTGGACCTGTAGAAGGCAGCGGATTAAACCCGTATATGGTATGAAGAGACTGACCTCTGCGGGAAATCGCACGAAGTCAACAGTGTGTTCTGAACCCTTTTCTCCGTCGATGGTTCGTCCGAAGTGAATAATAACTTTGTGTAGACGGTACTTGTACGGACTTCCTGGACCTCCACTGATGTTGATATTCTTCGAGAGGATGAGCGAATCGTTGATGGTCAGCACAGGAAGCTGGCCGGTGTTGTGCAACTCTGCTTCCACCTGCAGATGCAGAAAGCAACCACTGAGCGGAGGACAACAATATTTACCACGTTGTTGTCTATGGCGATGGGCGACAGACCGGCGTCATAGAACAGTTTGGAAGGGTCGATGTTCACGGGACTTTGCATCTGGCCCATGGTGCACATCCTCCAGTGCTTGTTGAGAAGTCCCCAGAAATCGGGGCCTACAATGCACGGGTAAAAGCAGGCAGTCATAAGCCATGAGATCATGATTCGTTGGCTCCTAGCAACTCTGTCTAGCCATCTACTGCTTGATCAAAAGGGCCAATCTGGAAAATCACTGTTAGTCACTTGCAACGTGCATATGATGCCAAGAGGCTCTTTCATAGAATTCTCGAGAGCTGCAGTCCGAAACCGTCGCTCTCGACATATTAAATTTAGAAGAACACGGCGCGATAATTCGTAATCATGTAGAGCACCGAATCGGGAAGCTAGAAAGTGGACTGGACTACGCAGAGGCATATTTCGGAGTGTGAACTCTCATCATTTATTAATGTGGCGCCAATTTTAAAGGGTGGGAATTCGATAAGGGAAATAAACGACGCTTTGAGAGTTGGGGTAAGCCTGCGGGTAAATAGAAAGGAGGCGGCCGACGAGGCAAGGGACTCGGTGAAACACTTTTATTCTTTCTGTAAATGCAATTATTGCGGTTGCCTCAAGTAAATCACTAAACGTTCGCGATGCGCTCAAGTAATCGTATGTTGTTTATGAGACGCTCCGCTGAAGTTCTGAAATCGCGCACCGCAGGGAATCAGCCGTTGAGTCTGATTTCAGTCGCTGATCGATCTTCAAACGGGCGTTTATCGCATGTGCTAACGCATAATTAGCCTAATTGCCGGGAAGAAGATGTAAGAGCGCCTAAGATGGCTTCCCTGTCGCCGTACACTCACCAAACGAGGCGTGCGGCTCGTGGAAACGTTGTCCAAGGCTGTTGTTAATTTGCGGAATGGTGGGAAGTGTTTTCGTTACTTTCAAGGTATGGCACTTTTCTTTCCAGAAAGTCGCTGTCAGGCATTTTCACACGCTGAGACTCCAGATGGGAATTGGCTCACGTATAAGGGCAGTATGATTGAAATTTGGACCTAGTGAATAGTGGGTTTTTCATGTAAGAGCGCCACGTGGCGTAGAGGATCAGCTGGTTGCTTTCAATGAAAAGTATATTTTGTTGCATTTTGAGGAGATCCTTCACAAAAGGCCTATTATAATCTTACAATAGTGTACTTAAAAGCGTGAACAGACCTTTTTAAATAGGAATTGCCTATAGCGTTTGAATTGTATGGTTTTAGTGTTCTTTATGTAGTTTGGATCTTAGTTATGCTCATTTTGATAGAACGCGTAGATGACAAGAGTGTTTGATGCTTTATCAGTGAAGATGAGAAACCAGCATCTTCGAACGTTTAAGGTACATGGAGAGACGGTAGCGTTGCCGTGAACATATGTGGATGAGAACACGCTCAAAACTTTCGTGTTTTTCATTAATAAATATGTCAAAACCCAGTATAAGGAGATCCGGTTGAAACCAACTCTATCTACGAGCATGACTCACGTCCGCGTCAACGCACAAAAATAGAAATGTTGCACTCACCTCCTAGCAGATCATTGTCGAAGGTCCATGGGTACTCGGAAACGGCGCCAGTATAGAGAACAATGCCGGCGAGGATAGCCAACAACAGGGGTTTCATCTTGAAGAAGAATCCCATCAGAGTGCTTTAAGAAGCGCTCCTGGGAAGCAGGTCTGACAAAGACAAGATTAGTGCTCGTAAGTCGACGCTCGCTGACTCCGCGCGGTATTGTCAAAACGTAAATTGTTTGGTCCGTTGGACCACTCAATCGCGGAAACAAGATTGATGCCGCTCTCGGACGGATCGGAAACAGAAGATGAGCCCCTGTCGGCTAGTATCCTCGCGCGCTCATTCACTCATTTTTCGGTCGGGAATTACTTTCACATCGCTGCTTCGCTCGTCTCGACGCCATGGAGCGCATTCTTGTCCGTGTTCGTCTTCGTCAAAACAGCCGTCATCTCCACCGAGTTCAGCATTGGCGTCGGCATTAAGCAATTAAACATGTACATACGTATGAGGTCGGATGGTAAGGCAAAAGTTGCGACGTCGAACACCTCGCGGTGAACTTCTGTTTTGTGTGCCCATCAAAGAGTGCCCCTTATTGCAGCCGAAGAGGGCTTCGTTAAAACATCGCCTCAAGGCGCTTGGCGCTCATCCCCAATACAGACTCCTGATGGAAATGAAAATAAAGCGAATAAGTCGAATATTAAAAGACGCGGCCTGCAACCGAGAGGCGCGCTAAATAGGTCCGTAACGAACGCGGAACGTGAGGGCGGCGGTGGACGAAGAACGTTCAATTGGGGCCAAAATATCGCTCCCCGGGACAATGGTAATCCGCGGATTAACTTTCCAATTGCCCACTCTTGGAAGCGCGTCGTTGCGACTTAAAGACAAATACGGAAATTAACGTCCTGAGCTTATGGATTGTTATTCGATCCTCAAATTGCTTAAACGTTTTCGCTCAGATCCGTCCAAGACGGCGTCTTGGAAGGGAGTCACACAAATGTTGCCGTATCGAAGCTGGTACGGAGCAAAAAGGAGATCCTTCTGCAATAAGGAAAACTTTTAGGACACCACTAAGGACGTGCGCGCTTGATTGCAGCAAGGAGGAGGAAAATTATGATATAATACTTTGCGCATTTCTCTTCTGCTTTTCCGAAAGTGAAGTGCGCAAAGCTCATTCATTCTTAAGAGCTCTCGTCAAATCGATTACCAATCGAAAAGCCTATACGTGGACTTAAATAAGGCCATAAAATATTAATGAAAATGTTAAAACGCGCTCCTCTCGGTTTCATTGCCCGCACATTACTTAGGTTGCACACGCTTTTCCACGAAGCCCATGCAGAGAGGCCGTTTTTGCAGGGGCCCTGGACAGCTTTGATCCAGGACACACTGCCACTTTCGAAGTCTGTGCTGTAGACGGCACTAGGCTCTAAGGTGAGAAAATGATTGCGCCTCGGTGCAATTGGGATAATTGGCCCAAATATAATAAGGTTCTGTGTGAGTGGCCGCCGACGACCCATTGGCACCTAATCGCCCGATGCCATGCAACAGATTCAAACGAGTCGTTCAAGCTGCCGTCGGACGCGGGACCGAGATCAATGTACAGGTCGCATTGTCTCCGAGGGTTATATGTCATCATATTACCAATGCGATGATGCAAGTGGGCCGCGTATTCGCCTTCTTATCGCAGTGCCGGCTGCACCGTAGGTGGGAGTTCACTGCTACAAGAAGTGAATATAAAAGGCTGGGTTCGAAGCCAGGAGATATCCAACCCAGCAGCAGCCTCTATGATGAAGACCCTTGTTCTGTTTGCGGCTATTGTCGCCGCCGTGTCGTCGTCATCCTGCGTTGACGGTGTCAACAATGTCATTAAGCTCGCCGACGTTACCGACGGTGCGGTGAACGGTTCAAATCGCTCTTACCAGATGCCTTTTTAGAATCCGTCTCGGTGCATCTGAAGAACATCGTCCTGCAGACGTACGATGCCTCCAACAACCCACAGTGCTTCAACTCGCAGGCTGAAATGTTCTTCCCCGGAAGCATCAAGCTTGTGTCTGGCGACGTCATCGTCCGCGAAAAGACCGACCTCGCCGCCAACGGACTGGCCAAGCTGACCATGGCCAAGAACTCGTTCCTTGTCGGAACCGTGTGCCGTGACGGTGTCGCCGTTAGCTCCTTCGTGCCCAAGAACGACTGGTAATTCCCAACAAGGCAGTAGGCTGAACTCCCTTGTTTGTTTCAGCCAATTCAGCTTCTGCCAGCTTCTCGGAACTGGACTCTGCAATATCTTCACCACTCCTGGAACCCACACCCTGGGTCAGATCGAGCAGTCTGAGAACATGACCAGTATCATCCAGCTGCCGAAAATCCCTAGCATCATCAACAATGTTCTCAGGGTATGTCCACCGCTCTCGGACGGTCGAGTAACTGTGTCTTTGCAGGGTCAATGGAAGGTGGAGATGAAGCTTGTCTCCGGAGATAAGGTCGTCGCGGATATGAAGTTCCCTTCCAACTCGGAATGGCTCAACATTGACCGCTAAACCGCAGATCTATCCGGGTTTAAAATAAATTCTGTGATTCCGTGCTTGTTTGTCCAGCTGTCATGGGAGTTCTTTTAAACGCGCTGCAAACCGGATAAACTGTCAGAGGTGACGGCATCGGTACACGTGATGGGACCCTTTCCGGCGTTATTCGTTTTGTCCACCTTGGTCAGTGTCTCTCGAAGCGACATCGATACCCATCCACTCAGTAGTGCGGCTATGAGTACGTAATGTCTATTGCAGCTCTGATCTACGTAATCCAATCTTACTAGGTGTATGGCCCGAAGGTGACTACTGCATCTTGAAAGGACCGAAGCCGTGCTCTGCAGAGTTCGAAGAAAGGACAGTGGTGCGACTTTCCGTGCAGCAGGTGTTCACCACGGAGGTTGGTGCAAAGGCTCGTCGCTATTTTAAGCTCTCCCTGTGTGTCTTTTAGGAAAGGCGCCGAGATGGCAAGTTGGCCGTGCAGCTGGGCGAATTCGGAGCGTCAAAGTTGACAGTGGACTCCTACGACAACTTGTACTCTCTGGAATTGGCCACTTGCTGTAGAAAACCACACTCGGAGTGAAGTGGTGTCTTTATGAGCGATTCAAAGTGCGAGACAGTAAAACGAGCAACAATTAATCATAAAATATCGGCGAACCACTCGGCGTTCTCGCGCCGGCACGCCGGGTCGACGATTGTCGTGTGAATGTTCGGGTAAACAAGGAAATAAAACAGACAAAATATGACGAATCCAAAGAAGAATGTCATCTGAAACGCGTTGTTCAGTGGGAAAGGCGAGAAAGCGCGCGGAGCACCTGCGAGATCCAGTGGAAGCGGCGCATGAACTGTGTGGTGAACTGCATGTCGCGGAGTCGTTCGAATATGAATTTCCCGCGTTTGGAGTCGCGATGCCGCGGAGAACTGGGAAGGCTTCCGACTTGGAGGGATGTATAGCCGACGTTGTGTCTGCAAGCTGCCTGGTGAACAGTCTCCAGTATGCTGGACTCATCCGCGCAGACTCTGACACGAAGACGTTTTTTTCGGGTTGGAAGTGTTGGGGGCTTTATAGCGGCTTGGAGTTGCTAGATTTTACGACCGCTGCTCTCCTTGCAACATTCAGCCGATTGGATCGACCGGCCCTGTCGGACTGGATATCGAGGGGAAACTCACGTTAGTCTCGTATCAATGAGCAAAGGATTGACGGTGGTACTTATTCGTGGGTGGAGAGTGGTGGGGATGCCATTAGAAGCCAGTCGCATCATTGGCAACATGCCGGCCACGATCGACGTGTCCCTGAATCGGCTCCATAAGTGGATGTGCACTTTACACGATTACCGCGTAATTCGAAGACGCTGTCTCATGTACTTGACGACGGCTAATTTGATGAGTGAGAAGAAGACGATACAGAAACACACTCCGAGGTACACGTCCATGGCTTTGATGTAGCTGACGCGAGGCATCACCTCGTTGTAGGAGAAGAGCAGGAAGGTGATGGTCAAGATGATGGATATCATGTCCTAAATGCTCGTGTAATTCGATTACGGCTTTGGAGTCCGCACTTGGAAGGACGTCTCGTTCTCCATCCACAATGACACCCAGGAGGTTATGACGACTGCGGTCGACGGAATGATCAATTGCAGAAAACAGAACCCGGCGGCGCGCGAAAACACGAAACAGACGTAGAGACGACTGTAGTCTCCTGTAGTAGAGCATGCTCTAGACATTGACTTTCACAGGGAAGTCACCTGTGGCGTAGGACTCGGTATGACTGGTCACATAAGCTTCTTTGATCTGGAAATCAGGTAGTCGGATCTTGTGCAACTTGAGCGCCTTGCGAATGCCGTGGGACCAGTTGTACTGGACTTTGTCGGCAGTGTAACCATCTGAAATCGGTAAGGTCGGGCGCTTAAAATGCCACCTACAGCTTTCGATTCCCAGTTTGCAGATTTGCGAGTCAAAGGGAAACAACGTAAGATCCATGGGACATTCGGCGACTACGGACAGTCTGCGGCTGTAGAGGACCTGTCCGTCGTCTTGTAGCCTGAACATTACGACTGTTGGAGGAAAGTACGGAACCAGAGCACCTCAACAACGACCGATGAGATATGGATTGTTTTCGTGGGTTCTTCGACGAAATCGCGTTTGGCATGAAGGTATCCGGGTGCCAGAGGAAGTTGGTGTAGCTTTCGTGCAGCGCGATTTCCGACTTGTTCTTGAACTTTACCTTGTCGTATACCAGTCGAGGGTCATGCCAGGATTCGCGGTAGAACAACTCAAGGTTGTAGTCCTGGAAGGGTATGCTCAGTCTCTACGGGCTTTCCTGGTCCTTACCATGGTCACCTCGGACACAGCGCGTACATTGCTGACCACGATGGAGACGAATATCTTCACCGCATCTGCAAGGGTTAATGTGGACTAAAGAACTTGTTGGAGGGCTAACCTCCACTGTTACTCTCCGGACATTGCCGGTGGTCGTATGCGATTTTTTGCAAGAAGTGCAGG
>KN171285.1:38259-48998 GCA_000757755.1 Steinernema glaseri
GACCTCGGACACAGCGCGCACATTGCTGACCACGATGGAGACGAATATCTTCACCGCGTCTGCAAGGGTGAATGTGGACTAAAGAACTTCTTGGAGGGCTAACCTCCACTGTTACTCTCCGGGCATTGCCGGTGGTCGTATGCGATTTTTTGCAAGAAGTGCAGGAAGTCTCGCGTTTCCCTGCAACAGCCAGAGTTTACGATCCATAAACTACGAAGTGCCAATGAACCCCTGTTCGAAAACGGCCTCTTTGTTGAAACCCTTGGTGTCGTAGTGTGGGAAAAGTCGCGCTCCGTCCTCGTCGTCTTCCATATAGTCTTCGACGTCAGTGTTCTCCAGAGAATTCTGATGTGTCTTCTTCAGAATCAGCGACCCTCGGACGGCCTCGACCTAATATTGGACATTGTCGGCAGAAGCGGACGTGGCAACTCACTCGGATAAACAATTGGACGAACGAGAGAAACGCGATGAACAGAAGAGTTTTCATCTCTCCGAGGCGACGGCAGATTTATGTTATGACTGATAGTTCACTCTCCAATGGACAACGACATAACTTTAAAAAATGGAATTAGCGCAAACTGGCACTGAAGAAACATTGCCACAACACGGGACACGTCCGGATGGTGGCGGCCGGCCGAGTCAAACGACCCAAATAACCAACAGATGTCGCAAGTCGTAAAAGCATCGCGAGGCTCACTACAGATTTGGTCGGTATGTGGCTTTTCACGATTCATAAGGAATGTAAATGAGGAGCGAGGCCGGCGACGAGTCTTCAATTCATGCACATTGGCGACCTTACCGTATGGAGCGGCCGGAAAAAAACACGACGCGCGTCTGGAAGTGGGGGCGGATGTGGGGAATCGCGAAAGTTGGGAGGACCGAGCCAACGACCGGAGGGTCTCGCGGAAGTTATAGGTCGCATAACTCTAAAACGTTTAGCGTAAAAGGGCAAAAAGTTCGGATTTGGAAAATCATTTCTGGGCCAACATCCAGGATGTATGGATGTGAATAAATTAGAACTCTGCCAGAGCAGATCTCGGACGTCCCGCCTGCCCTCCGAGCCTTTTTTGTCCTCAGAGGGACACGATTTCACATTAGAAACCACATTACACAGCAGCATTAAAAACTTGTGCCGACATAGGAACACTGGAACTCTGGCGTGGGCCATGGATGCGATCAAAAATCTAGGCCTACGAAGGCATGAGCACGTGACAGTGATTTGCATGGAGCCACTGTGGTTCACATAAATCCATTTGGCAACAGAACTGGGACAACTCATGCGAGGAAACTGAGACAACCCGTCAACTTCACGTCTGTCAGAGACAATTTCCCGCTAAATCGTTTCACAACTGAACAAAGCCATCGATTTGCACATTAATTTTGAAGATGCGGAAAACGCATACACACTGGCAGACAGGCTAAAGTTAGTTTGTGGCCGCTAAGAATTTTACGCTGAGCCTTTAGTGTTTCATCGACCAGATTGAAGGGGCGGTAAGTCCACTTCCGGAACTCCGACACAATCTTGTTTCCGCACTTTAATGAAGATCCCCAAGGTCGGGAAACGTCTCCTCGGGTCGCGATATCGGTGTAGTTGCCCTTGTTCGAGAGTCCAAGTTCGATTTATCTTTGGCTCTTCAGCCGCTGCACCATTTAATCAGGTTTGCATGCGGGTGGCAATCCATTTCCTCGCGTTCTGCGGTGTTCTCCACAAGGAAGAAGAGCTGACAAATGGCCGACAACTGGGCTAATTGCGATTGGTACTCCATTTCTTGCGAGAAATCGTTCTGTCTTGCTTTGTTTTCATGCTTGTTTGTTTTTCTCATTAGCAGAGCCGGGCCTTGCCAAAGAAGAACAAATGTGTTAGGGTCGATTTTTTGACGTTTCAGCGGGAATTTAACCATCGACCTGTACAACGCCTCAGTGCGAGGAACGAGGGATATCGTTTAACTGCCTATATCATCGGCCGTTGCTGGAAACTAATCGTGTCGAGAGACAAATGAAAACAGAGGGCAAACGGTACAACTTATAAGTAGAGTTGTCGAACTGTTCGAAAATTTTAAACATTTCAAGGAGATTTTCGATTCGACTTGGTTTGACAACCATACTTATGATATAATATGCCACCTTCATCCCTAAAATTTTACTTTTAACTGCCGATATCAGGCCGTTGTCGGAAACCTATCGTGTCGAGAGACAAATGAGAACACGGGCGAGTGGTATAACTTATGAGTAGGGTTGTCAAACTCTTTAAAAATCTTAAACATTGGAAAGAGCTGTTCGACTTGGTTTGACAACCATACTTATGATATAAGATACCACCCTCATTCCTCGAATTTAGGCCTTGTACAGGTCGATTACAATATGATCATGAAACGTGAGCCCTATATATCAGCATGGTGCTCACATGTGGACATCGCATGTGGAATTCGGTTTCTTAGGCTTGGAGCAAGAAAAATGGACAATTTGACAATATGACCTTATAGTGGTTGCGATTGACCTTCTTTGTACCTAAAAGTTACGCCTCTTGTTCTGAATTCGATAATTCTACATGCTTCAAACGGTGCGGTCCCTCTGTCACGGAGAAGCCGCCTCGGAAACGAAACCCGAGCCTTTAAATGGCTCGATTTCTCACTCAAGCGTCAAACCTTAAGCTGGCATCACCCTTCTTTCAGTAGGTCTTTCATGGAATCATGCCTGCAAAGACACTAAGAGAACAACACGATTTCCAGAGTGATGCTTACAAACACCATCGTGAGCGCTGAGTCACACGTGCAATTGCTCTTCGGAAGAGTGAGCACAGTGGTCACCCTGCCACCCTTTGTGTGATGAGCAACAGCATGATGTGCGAGATGAGTTCCATCTTGCAGCTCACCTAGCTAAATCCTGGCCCCGTCACATGCGAAGCATTTCAACTCGCGACGATGAAAACGTCCTCAAGCGTAGGCACTCGTGCGAGCAGGATGGCGAAGATCATATTTCCGAGGATCTCGATTGTCCTTGGCGTAGGTTCGTTGTTTTGTTTACACTCGCGCTGTTGTGACGACAAACTAGAACACTCTAACGATCATTTATTTATGCTAAGCAACGTCCCCACTGCAAACGCCAGCAGAGACAAGTACATTATGCATGAACATAAACAATCCGAAGAGACTCTGAACGTGAAAAGTAATACGGGAGTGGGTATGAGTGGGTGAAAGGAAACCGACAATTTACGACGACGAATACTGGGAAGACGATTATAAGGCAGAGTCAAACTTCAGATCGCCAACGTGTTCAGCAGCAGAAGTTCTGTTTGATGAGTTCTCTGGTGCATGGGTTGGCGCAGCACATTCGGGTGATGCTCTGTTCGTTCTTGCGAGGGATGTGGACGTACTCTGAAAGTTGAACATGAAACGCGGAAGCAAAAGCCATGTTTCATTAATGTGGGCGTCCTGAACAGAGCAAAATAATGGATCTACCATAGTCCACTATTGAACGTAGGAGGTTTAATGTTTTCGTAACCTAGAATCACATTCCTCGTTCCCTATTTATCCACTCCTAAACCTTTTCATCCCACGACCTTAGGAGCTATAAGTGAGTGTGACTAACAAGTTACAGTTGGAACGAGAATGTTGCTGGGAAAATCCGTCACTTACCATCGCGCTTGGTCTCAACCTTGACCATGCCGGGGGAACGGACACATCCGTGGCAGATCTCGACCACGGCCTTCACGAGCTTGGATCCACAGATGCGGCGGGGAACCGAGCCGAGAAGAGGCTCCCGCTTCTTCTTGGAAGTGAAGACTACGGCGACTGGACCCTCTTCGTCGCCGAGCTCTTCGGCAAGCGCGTTCAGTGCGGCTTCTCCGTCGAAGTCTTCGGAGGTGGCCAAGGCAGCGTTGTTCCAAGAGGATCCATGGGTGCTGCCCAGGACGGGCGACGAGCCCAGGAGCACGGCGGCGACGGTGAGTGCGAGCGAGAAGACGAGGACTTGGTGGCTCATTGTGGCTAGTGGCTTTGTTGAGTGGGCTTCTGACCGAGCTGGCGGAAGTGGTGCTTCGGAGCGAGGTTGAGAGGGGTGAGTAGTTCTCGCAAACCTGGAAGACTGAGGACTGCTTTTGATTGGTGATTAAGAGTATCCACTTGCGTGCTCGCGCACTACTAGGAGGAGGCGTTGCTTGAAAGGTGTGGCACGCAGCGACTGGCACTCATTGGCCGGTACTACAGAATAGGCGTGGTCGTCGGGTCCGCATCATGGAAACTGAGCTCGCAAGGGGATCTATATGAGTGGGAAGATCTATGGTATCACTACTATGTGTGGAACTAATATTGAAGAATGACGTTGTAATGCGGTGGAAAAGACTGTAGACGGAAAGGAGATTGAGCCACGGCTTAGAGCCCAACGTTCCCTTAGAACCTTAGAAGATGTGAATACAGATTAAAGGGGGACAGTGTGGATGTGGATAAGGGAGAGAGGAAACAGAGCTCTCACGATGCTCACATGGGACTGAACAAGGATGACAATTTTCAATTTACCTTGTTTACGTATATAAAGGATAGCTTTCCGTGGGTGACCTACCTGCCGCGAGCCGGCAGCGGCCTTAGGCAGTTCCCACGTGATTACGCAGATGCCGCGGTCTCTCGGGATCAAGTGCTTGTAGTTTGCATTGTTTATTATCGTTGATAAGTTCTTGGAACATTTGAACCGAAAATGCGTGGTTGTCGCGCCGGACAAGCAAACAAAACGAATTGGAAAAGGATGAAAGAAGTTATAAGATCACAAAAGACTTTGCGGCGTGCAAGAGTGGCGCGAGGACCAGGTGCAAAGATCCGGGCAAGAAGGAAGTGTGCGGCGGCGTAGTGCTTAATTATTAAGGACGTCCGTAGAGTGTGAACTTGTGCGCTACAGCGCAAAATTGCATTCTATTTCCGGAGGCTGCGTGTGGGAACTATGAGTGTGTCTCCCATCGGCGTAGGCTCTTGTCCAACGACGATGCAAGCTTATGCATCGAATGTATACTATGCAGGGAAAGACTGGGATACGACGGCTTAAGAGTGCCTGGCATAGTTGAGCACAGAAAGGAATTTTCCCGGAGCATCTTCGTCCTTCTATGAAGCGTACGAGAGCTTTTTTCTCATAAAGTTTGAGCTAAACCTTAAGGATAAGTTACATTGTACAGTATTTTCCTGCTAAAGGGGTAGCCAAGGAGACGTGGGCACGTGCATGGCATAGATCCGAATAGGGCTGTGAAAATGGCGTCATTTTTGTGTATCTGTTGAAAAATATGACTTAACTACTGGAACGAAGACTTTATAGCAGACAAACATGATTTTTTCTATCATTTTCGCGCAAATATACCTCACAAAGTGCAAGCCAGTCACACCTGTTATGTGGTCTTTTACGCCCTGCATAGATCAAGTGACGTGAGGCCGTAATAGTATACGATCGTAGAATTGGTGGGAAAAAGGATTTTGCGAGCTGCGGGCAGCCAGCTGCAAAGTGTGCCTTAAGTCGGGAGCTGGTTGACATGTAAATGAGTGTGCGACTGAAATATAAGTGAACAATGAAAGACGAGCTGATCCGATTGCATCACGTGCACGAGAGGTCAGGAAGTGGCTTTCGCGGCTTTTGCTGGCTAAGCGCACTCAGAAAAAGCGGGGGCACATTGTGCCACCGTATGCTGCACAGGGTGTGCAGCGCTTTGTGTGTGAAATCCCCTATGAATGACAGAAGATTATGTAAACAAACACTGCTACACATACTGAACCGTCCGAAATCTTTTCGCCTTGGTTTCTGGCAGACTTAGGCTTATAGTGAATGTAATGAAACAACTATATAGAGCAGAAGAATTTACATGCAACAGGACACGAGCAAGGTCATAAAACACATTTGCCCTACTTGCACTGACCCAGAGCAAGTAGTGCATGTGGTAGGCACCGACCGAAGAACATATATCTGATGGAAACGGGGAAATCTTATTTAACATGCCGTGAAAGGGATGTGTTCTGAAGGGCTTTGTTCTTTTTAATGTAATTACGAGTGCGTCGCATAGAATTACTCAGACGGAGGGTCAGTGAGCTTCTTCTGCGGGGCGACTTCTCCAAACTGAGCTGCATAGGAAACCGCCATTGATCCACAATTTTTGTATCCTGCACATCGTGATTGCAATTTAAATGTGTGTTTATCAAAGGTATCCGCTGCAACTTAGGATATGTTCCTGCTTCTTCGCTGTCCCTTATTCTCTTTTGCAAAGTGCGGAGAAGGTTGTGCAACGCATTTGTTGTTCGGTGGTTTTTTTTTCAACTTTCTGTCTATGTTCCTTGCAGTGTTTGTGCAGAAATAGATGCTAGTGGATCACAGAATAACGATAAGAGTAATCTTCACAAAATGCGGTATTCTTACCCGGACGACACAGCGCCTCAAGGCCAAAACGTTTTGGTTTCAGCGAGGATTCCGGCAAATTGCGTTTGCGACAAGCATCCCTTATGATCACACAAGTTAAACGTATCGTTGTGAATTGTTGTTTGTCGAAGAGTGGCGAACAAACGCCTCGAGATTCCCACCAGTTCGATGAATTTATGCAAGACTCTGACCACTTGTTTGTCTTGCAGAACACTTCATTTCTTATTTTTTCTTGAAATTTCTATCCTATCTTGCTGCCACACTTTTTCTTGCTTCTATGTAAGTCCAACGTTCCAATAATTGTAACACTTCTGCTACTTTAGCCTGCAGCCTGATTATTTTAATTGCACCCCGCAATTTGTTCAAACCCGAAATGATGGGTAATTTTCCAAATTGTCTTATGAAGGAAGACGGAAAGCACAACCGTCGTGCAAACCGTCATTAGCCACGCGCTAACAAGCTAGTATCCATGTTTCACAGGAAGCGAGAAAGCTGTGCGAGAATCATAATTAAGCAAAGTCGACGTGCAGATGTATGAGTAATAGCAGTGCGAATGCTATTATCATAGCTTATTTTGGCAGAATTCGCTTCGGTGAGTTTCGTTTAGTCTCGCATACAATGCAGAGCAGCTGCAAAGGGGGCGATCTGCTCGCTGCTGGCAATTCTCCCACTATGTGAACTTTGTTCACGGTGTGGTCTTCGGTTCTTTGAGTCGAGAACATCGTGTTGCAGCCCTCGCAGCAATATGTGTGCACGTGGGGCACAATTAACCAAATTCAGTATTAATAGTCGAAGAGACGTGGCAGATACACCTTGCGTGTTTGCGAACCATTGAATAGACTACATTATGAGGAACTTATGTGAAGAGGCTCACAAAAACAGCATAAAATAGTGTTACAGCTTCAAGTGTACATAGATATCCAGACAATATCTCCGCTCAGTTACTTATGTCGATTATGTCTCATGAATTTTGCTACCAGAGGAGGTCTTCCGTTTGAATGTTAACGTTCCTCACTACATAGTGGATCGGCGAGACAATGGCATTAATTTCAATGACGAGCTGACCGAACCGTCCCGTTATATCAACTATTCCACAAGAAATCAAACGAACGTCTGAGAGTTCAAGCCCCACTATCCAAAGACCAAGATCGTCCTCAAGACAATAAGGACTTAAAGTGATATATATCAGACTCCAACTGTAGCCTACCACGTTTAGTGTTCACCCCATGTGCCGTTAACCCTGTTCATAACTTCACATCCCTTTGGCATCCGTCCAAACTATTCACCACCATCGTGACCATGCTGATATTGATCATTTCCAGGCAATCTAGATAAACATGCTGTAAGGGTATAATGTTTTCAAATAGGTCAGATTTCAACATTCCCTTTCTAGATAAGGATACGTGATTCTTAAGCCCAAAAATCTGGTTTTCGAACGCGGCATTCAACACAACAACAATTTAGCATGCAAAGTAGGTTGTACTAAACTCTTCCGTGTTGGGGGTCGCGTCGATTGGCGTCTTGTGGTGGTTCCTTGTTACGGCACACTAATGCTGCAGCGAGTTGCAGCCGCTCCTTGTGGCAAAGGCAGTTTTATTTGCAAGATTCGTTTGCAAGATCATTCTTATATATGGGTGAGATTTAGTCCCCTTTTACGGGTAGATAATTCATGCCGCAGATCTGCCAAATTATTTACCGATTATATTACTTTACAGTTGATGTAACCACACCGAAGCTAACCCCAATCATACACATTTTCTTCATTTTGCGAAGGTATTTTGGAGGGTAACATGAAGTGGCACTTGAATTCTGATGATTTGAGCCTATATCTCGTCCACTTTCGGCTTACAGATCGTCCACAACAGAAATAATAGGATACAGACGTGCTGATTTACAGCTGATTCACAACAGGACTATAGGGCCACGGAGTTTCCATTTTAATGAACTACTGAACTACATACAGCTACTGAACGCTGTATATGTGGATATCAGTGTTGCCATGTTGGGCTTCCCTGCAGAATGTGAATTGTTCTTGAACTAAGGATTTGCTTAAAGTTCTATTTAAGGGAAAATGCGCTAAGGGAAAATTCACACATGCCTCTTCTAAATAAAAGTATTTGTGGCGCACTCTGTATGTGCGGATACCAGTTTGTCCCTAGGAAAAGCTACGATTCTGCTAGCGTCCCTTCGAGCAAGGGAATCTTGCAATGCATTAATTAATAGTCATGTACTATTAAATTGATAAACACAGCGATATTTACGCACTTAAAATAAAAATTATAGCGACATGGTCACTCCCACAAGCAGATCAAGTGCAACCAGTGGCTCCCAGAGGCCAAATTGCTTGGCACAGCGAACGTTTTGTCAATTCGCGGTGCTTGCGCCCTAAAATGTGGTTCCACGCTGTACGTGCAACTCATCAGGCCCCACGGTGGTCATCAGCTTTCCAGGAAAACAGACACGATCCTTTGAGTGGTACAGCGCATTTTAACAATTCCTCGCATGAACGGCGCTCTATGCGGCACCGCTTTGAAAGTTCGCCAAAGAAAATCACTTTGCCGAGTGCTCTCCGCATGATTGGCGCGAACGCGGACGAGTCAACGTCAATGTGCTTTGTCGTTTCATAATCTCGGAGAGTGGTCCAAATCGCATTTCCCAATTTTTCGTGAATGCTCCATGTTTCGTCTTACAATTCGTAAAAATTGTTTGCTTATCCCATGACAGAGAGTTACCGCCGTTTGCGCGTGCCACGACATCCTTGGTAATTAGTGTCAAAAGGGTTTTGTGCCAGGACGACGTGAAATTCTCTGCGATTTCCATGTTTTCAGATACCTTAAGGGGAGAGCCATGCTGTCGAACGAGCCATGTTCTGAACGCCGCCATTTTCCGCTTATTCTTCGGTTCTGCCGTCTTATTTTCGGGAAAATGAAGCCTATTCCTAAGGCTATGAGCACAGTGCTCGTCCTTTGTGCCATGCACATGTACTTTACAGTGCCAATCCTCCTGGCTGCCGGTCTTACCTCGCATGTCAAAGCCGTGCTCAACCCCTTCAAGCAGCTGTACAATCGTGGATACGACTTCGAAGAGCTGGCCAATTCGGACCTCTACTAGGATCCCTTGTTTCTTCCTAACGCTCTACTGCACCCTGAACCATGAAAAAATTATTTGTTGATAATGAAACGTTGAGTAAATATTTTTTTGCGGTCTCCTCTTATCTACGCTAAGTAAATATACGGTGGAGGGCTACTTTGCAGACCCGTGCCGTGCCAGTTGGATTCTCACGGAGATGCGGCGATAGGAGCAACTGAATCGATTTCGACATGACACGCGCCTTATCTTGTTTATGTTTGGCGACTCCACCCGCGTGGGGTCCAATATAAAAAGCGGGTGCGTGGCATTTGGTCAGCGAGTCGGTTCATTCCTAGATCCTCGTGTTTCACTCTCAAAGATGCCCGAACCGTGCAAATGTGGTAGGCCCCTCTGATCCGCGACAAGTCGCTAGTTTTACGTTCTTTAGGTTGTGCCGAAGGTAAGGTGTGCACTTGCAAGGATAAGGAGTGCTGCAAGGGAAAATCGTGCTGCGAAACTTCGAAGAAGTGCTGCACTGGTAGGTCATTGCTTGGATCCAATTGGTCCATGTTTGGTTACAGAGTGCGGAGACAAGTGTACTTGCACTGACTGCAAGTGTGGAAAATAAGTGGTGCACGACTCCCGGCTCTACATGATGTATTCCCGGTGTAACCATTTTTAAAATGTATTCGTTTGAATAAATATTTTGTAAATATAGGAAAGTTTGTTTGGGAACAGAAGAAGTAGTAGTCCTTTCCAATGTGGAGGACGTGTCCGCGACCATTCGTTGGCCAAGTGCGCTGAATTTGTGCACTTTATCGACGTCCCACGTTGTTGTCGCCCAGTCGAATTTTTATTCTGAGTGCAGGTTTTCCTCTTTGGTCTTAGGACAGTCCAATTAGATTAACTTTATTGCGACAGGCCTTCACTTGAATTCAATTAACAAATGTGACAGAACGACAATATTTTGCTTAATAAATTAAAAGTCAGGAATTTGTTAAGTCTCGAGCAGTTGGGGTTATATTTTTCAGATATGAGGCACAGCTTAAGTAATACACCTCTCACAGCTCAACTCATAGAATAAAAAATCAAAGATGTTATGATTATCGGCAAGGTTCAATAACGAAATGTGAATTTCAATCTGATGGGATGATTCAGACAAATAGATCGAGAGCGAATCTTTGCATACGTCTTTGCATTCTAATAAGTCGATTTACTGTAGGGGGTAGTTGAGCATGTAGTGGCTGGATGTAATTGGTACTGTTGTTAATAAAGTTAATTAAAAAAAT
>KN171285.1:78083-88879 GCA_000757755.1 Steinernema glaseri
CAATGGTCGTAACTTTCCACGCAAATCACGGCTTCCTGTATTTCATTGTTAACACCACCTCGAAAGGAATCCTCTTCGCGGGCTCGTTCCAGTAGAATCGTTGTACATCTTATGATAAATATATTATTTGATCATGTGTTAACCTATTAACACTTAAAGCACCACATAACAATCGGCGACCAACTTATTTGGTTTGATAAAGCAGTAAGCTCGGAGTTAGGAGAGGAGATTCGGGATCGGATGAGGTTTTATGTACACAGGGGAGAACACCGGCTAGCAGAGGTTCCTGAGACTATTCCTGAAACAGTCAAGGGGTAAAGGAAGTCACCACTGCAAGGGCGTACCATTTCCTTGTAGTCAGACTCGTTGATGTCAGGCACTGGTTTGTGTTCGTCATCGTCCTCTGAAATTGACCCCTTAGCTCAGATCTTCCTTAAAAAGTGCAACCTTCTTGGACAACTTCGTTGAAATTTCCGTCCACCGCTCCAGGGAGTTCATTCCGCTGCTGCTTCACCTCGTTCTTCCTGCGCAGCTTCTCAACGAGCTCCTTGGCTGGCATGAGTGGCTTCATAGGGACATTCTCCATAGCCTGCCTGTTGAACTCCAGGTTATCACGCACGGAGTGTACCCTCTCGAAGCGCACCGAGACATTGCCGACATAGTGAGCCTAGAAAGAATGAAGTGTGTGATGCGTGTCTACGGAGTGGTTTTTCTGGTTCGCGTGGTACATATCAGAATTAGACGCGCTGTTTGTGTTCAGCTCACACGATCGGCTTTTCTGTTACAGCGAGCGGTCAGCATGACCGTCGCGTTGTGAAGTTGATCAAGGCAACGATAAGCCAGGACTGAGGCCTGTGGATTGCTTTCTCACCGTTTCTCACGATTCAAAGTGCCCACCGACGCACAAACGGTGTCTCATCGCTGGATACGGGTGCCAAGGTGGTCTGAAGGAACGCAGTGAGGGAAAGCCGAGGCGTCACTGTCTTCGCACGTTTTGTAAGCAACGAAGAAGAGAGAGGAAGCAGAGGGAAAATAAAGACGATGACTGTTCGTTCCATGAGAATAGCGAGTGAGTAAATGATTGGCGCCCGGATGTCAGCCGCCGACGATGTTCGCCAATCGCAACAGTGGTGCCAGCGGTCACCCTCCAATTACATTTGCATGCGCTGACTGTGCCATTTAAGAAGGTGCTGCCTGCTATGAGTAAACCCCTTAAAACTCTCTTGCCTACGTGAGGGCCCCTCGGGACGATTTGACGACTTCGTACACTTTGAAGAATGTCCAAAGGGGAAGATGCGATTTCCGGTCGGCTTGCAGACGGTATGCAAGTGTAATAGGAACGGTTTGTACTTTTGCCCTTGTACCGAAAAGTGCAAAGCTTCGTTGCATGGGGCACTCATTTACGAGGGCGTCCCGAAGGTGGCACATCGCGTTGATTGGCATCCCCGATTAGAGTATGCTAATGAGCAAAGTTGCGAAAAAAGGAAAGGACGCGGCGCAGATGGAGCGATACGCAAATGGTGGTGTCTGTAGGTGTTTCCTCGAACCACCGTATCCGTCCCTCAAGCCGCGATCGCCGTTCGTCGGTGCGCTGATTTTGGCCGAGCAGCGAAGGCGGGGTAACATGGCGGCGCCACTTAAGAAGCTGTGTACAAAACGCTGCTCGCCTTGCCCGAGATCATTTGAAACGATACATGCCGCTTTTGACAAAATTTGTTTCCACTTTCAATGTTGCAACCCATGACTCACTTTCCAGGTGCTCATCTTCGTCTACTGTAGCCCTCATGAATCGTCTGAACCTTCCGCAAATCGTCGAGTAAGTCTCTTTCCCTTAGAAGTTTGTTAGTGGGAGGCTGATTTTCTTTTGAAAACAATTCCATACGCTGATAAAACTTTTTTGCCAAAATATTTTTTGTTACCACTACCAAATATTTACAAATTTTTGGGTTTATAGGGAGGAAGGGAATGAGAACGAGAAGCCACCATACTCCTATGTCGCCCTCATCGCTATGGCCATCGCGAACTCCCCGGAACAGAGGATGACACTGGCCCAGATATACTCGGTATGATAAGCATCCTGCATCCGAGAGTTACACGGCTTTCTCCAGTACATAGATTCGAGGTTTCCCTACTACCGTAACGCGGACCCTAAGCGGCGACAAGGTTGGCAGAACAGCATCCGCCACAACCTCTCCCTCAACGACTGCTTTATCAAAAAGGCTCGTGATGGGATGGGTCCCGCCAATGACCGGAAGGGGAACTACTGGACTCTGTCCCCGGATTGCGAGAACATGTTCGACAATGGGAACTTCCGGAGAAGGTTGATGGAATAGTTAGTATTCTTAACCTTACAGTCTTTTAGAAGACGTATGAAGCGAACGAACCGCTTGCCAACCCACCAGAACGGCGTCTCCGACCCTACGCTCGCTCTGTTACAAACGCAAACTTGGTACCTTCACTACATGCAGAATAAGGCGCAGCAGCAAGTGAGTGGTGTCTTATCAAATGGCAAAATTGTTTCTGATTTCCGTTACAGTTACTACGGTATCCTCCGACGGCCAACACCCAGACGGCTCTGATCCAATCGCAGCAGCACCCAACCCCTTCAATAGAGTCAAATCCCGCGTACTCCTCTCTGCCTATGCCCTCGTCGTCTAACGTCGGCTTCGGTGGCATGGGAAACCCCTATGGATACGTAGTACCTCGCTCTACCCCTCAAGACGTTGTGAACAACTGGAGTAATCCGCAGAAGTGCCAGCAAACCATACAGAACGTGCAGGCCTATCCCCCGATTTTTGCCAATGAACAGTCGACAGGAAGCAACCCTTGCCATCCACACTCGCTCATCGATCAGCAAGGTAGACCTCCCTACTTAACGGAACGGTCATATTTCCTTTAGATTCTTCTCTAAGAGGTTACGCTAATGCAACATCCTGCTCGAACACACTAGTGCCCCAACTTCTGGAATACGACACCATGAACCAACCGCCGTTCCTGAACCAATGGCAGTCCAGTGCGTTCGAACAACCTCTGATGAACGCGAAAACAGAGCCCATCGATTAAGGATTACGCATGGCGCGTGATGCGCACTACAAAGGTACTTACCGTTGTAGAACGAATGGCCTCATTGTCGACTGCCTTGCTCTCCTGAAATTCCCGACTGTCACCAGCACACTCCTCCCGACCTACTTTCATGCTTTTCAATTCGTCCTGAAGCTTCTCTATTGCCTGTTGCAGTTCCTCGTTTTTCCTCTTAACCAGTGTAACAGTATTAAGAACAAGCGTGCCCAAAGTTTTAAGCATAATAAAGCGTTTATATGATTACCTTTTCAGCGGCGAAGGACTCTCTAAGTGATGTGATGTCTGAGCAGTTTTCTTTCCCTGATTCGTGACGTTGTTTCGAGCAGCTCAAAAGGGACATCTAAAGCATGTTTCTGTGTAGGGAAGAATTCTACCCATTTTGAATACCTTCAGAGATTTAGCTTCTTCTTCTTTCGATGCCAACTTCTTCGTTATGCCTTAAGTAGACTACAGTAACACAAAACTGAGGTTATTGTGGTTACTTGAAATCTGAATATTGGTCGAGTTTTTCAACTCCTTCATGAGAGTCTCCATCCGTCGTTTATGTTCGTACATCACTGGAACTTTGTTGGACAAAAGGCTCAAGAGAACGTCTAACCTTCGACTTGGGCAAACAAGGAGTCCTCCTTCAGGCGACAGTGGTCCAACTTCCCGTGCAGCTCTATGAAGCTTGCGTTGAATGTGTTATATTGTGAGTAGACTATGATGAAGAAGAGCAAGGAGGAGACGGCTAGAGACAGCCGTAGCCAGAATCCGTTTCGGAGGCTCATATCGCTCGATTAGCAGCAGAAGCAAAGTTCGTTCTAAAATGTGTCTGAGCGTTCTTAAACGTTCTCAAGAGTGTTTATATGTTATTAGGAGTGTCATCTTTGACGTGTATGCACAGTGTTTTTCCACTGAGCTAATTAAGGATTAAAAGTAGCAAAGAAATCCTTTGATACAATTGATGATACAGAACATGGTTTGGCCTCGTCTTAGACCATCTGATTGTGCTGATTACGTTCAAACTAGGCGGCTACCATGTTGTACTTCAAATTTCTTTTATCTTGGGACATTTGGGACATTGTATCCCGAAAAAAATTAAGAGGACCACGTCTTAACCTGTTGGGAAAAGATTCCTTAGCTTATCACTGACCATGGCAAGGAGAACGAATACGTAGGAGATGCGACGTAGGACTACTTCATCTCCGGAAGCGCTGTCCTTGCCAGCTGGATGGATCTGCCGTGGAAATAAGTGAATTATCCGAACGTGCGACCCGCTGCTAAGAATTTCGAATTGGCGCCACGAGGAAGATCGGCAGGTCGCGTCGGGAGAAAGGCGCGCGCATGTGGCTTCGTGAAATGGGTGGCAAGCGGTCGCGCTACGAAGGATTTGTCCGGGGACACAAAGAAAAGCGCGTTACGCGAGATACAAGTGCGACGGAGAGCGAGCAGAGAAAATCACGAGACAGAGCCGGTAGTATTGTTCGACTTGCGATGCGTGCGACTGATAAAAATAGAAAAAACTGCGTTCAGTGACCAACTGAAAACTTATGTCATGCGCAGTTGAATATCGATGCAAAATTGTGTGATTTATTATAGAGTATACATGAAGCCCGATATATTTGCTGAGGTACATTGTGCTCTTCGTCGACGGGACGGCGGCGATATGAATCGGACCGGCCGGGCTGCACAGATTTTATTTTCGTTCCGGCGCTTCGCGAAAATCGTCGTTGTTCGATCGATTTGGTTATTGACTGAACTTTCTATAATTACAGAAACGATCTATTATGCACAGGCAATGCGCCTAAGTTCTATGAACAGCGGTACAGCCTTCTCAGCTGATCGCAACTCAATCCAACCGACGTGTCGTTCTGCTGCCGCGCAGTCGTTCCCTTCCGATACCACAATTAACGACTCAGAATTTCCATCGTTGGGGGTGCGCCAGACGGCGTCCCCGTACACTCCGATTCCCACGACGAGCTTCTCGTCCTCACCGGTGCCGCACAGTCAAACGTTCAGTCCGAAGGATGTATTCAACACTGCGAGTCAAAGCCGAACACCTTACGGTACGTTCTTTTGTGCAATCGTGCAGCGGCTTCTGTAGCGATGCTAGATTAGATATGCAAAACAGACCGAATATTCGAATTTTACGTGTGAGCGTGAGTTTGGTCGGCTACAATTTTTGTACTCGGCGTTCGTTCCAAAACGCAACAATTTGTTGTGTCCCGTGATGTTTATTCGATTTCGACAAATCCTGTTAGAGCAGAATTGAATACGTCGCTCTTCTTCTCACCTTTGAGCCGGACGTCATTTTAGCCAGTTTGATGAGACCGACTGATGGATCGCCAGCTCTGAACAGTACTAACCCGGAGTTTCACATGCAAAGCGAAGACTTCCCAGCGTTACCCGGCAGCAACCCAGGTGACAGTCTCTACAACAACGGTCAGTCAAGCTCTGCACAGGTTCGTTATCGCTTGCTTTCTCTGTCTCCAAACCGCTCGTATCGAACAAAAAGCAATTCGCCGTTTTTTGCAGAATTCGACGGAGCCATTGGAGCGGATGCCAGCTAGACCGTCCGTCGAAGTGAAGTCGGGCATCAAGACGCTTCCAGACGGTATTTCCCCCCGCATTCCGATGCTTCTTTATTTCGTTTCTTAGGCACTGTAACAAATATTCCTCCGACAATGTTGGCCGACCAGTTTGGTATGGCGGGTTTGCTCACGTTCATACGGGCGATCGATAGTGATCGGTCGATAATCCAGTTAGCGCTGGGCAGCGACCTGACCAACCTTGGTCTGAACATCAACGCTTCGGACTACAACAAGACACTGTACGGCTCGTTCGGTGGTCCGTGGGCAGATCACTCCTGTCGTGTGCAAGATCTCGAAGCCAAGGTGCCGGAAGAGTACATCACCGATCCGCAGATCAGGGAGAAGTTGCCGCCGATAAAACTGAACAAATTCTCCGAAGATGTTCTGTTTTATTTGTACTACAACTACCCCAAGGAGGTGTACCAACTGGCTGCAGCCAACGAACTGTAAGTCTCGAGCAAATGTATAGGCCAGAGCAATTCGTCTAAATACGTACCTTGCTAGCATGCCATACCTTGCTAGCACACCATACCTCGCCAGCTTATCGTACCTCGCTAGCCTACCATGCCTCGCAACAAGTGACATCATTCTTAAGCCACATTGTTGCTAAACAGCGTTCCTGGACATTCCTTCTTTTTAGTCTTATCGCGTCTTAGTCCCAATTCA
Organism: Steinernema glaseri; assembly: GCA_000757755.1. Taxonomy (NCBI): domain Eukaryota; kingdom Metazoa; phylum Nematoda; class Chromadorea; order Rhabditida; family Steinernematidae; genus Steinernema; species Steinernema glaseri. The sequence goes on from KN171285.1 coordinate 84,404, forward strand.
ATCATAAGCGCATTATAATACAAATGCAATGCTCATCCAGTATGCAATATTAACTCGTTTCTCTCCCAGGTACAACCGTGATTGGAGGTTTCACAAATATGAACAAATGTGGCTGACGAGGTCGCAATACGGCGGTGTCAAGGAGCAAACGAACACGTACGAGAAGGGTTCGTACAACGTGTTCGACCCCCAACAGTGGCGGAAGGTATGCTACATATCCTTGATGTGGTTTAAGTTCTGACGTTCTAGATTCCAAAAGACATGACTTTGGAGTATAAGATGCTAGAGGACAAGCCGAAAATGGCCACCGACGGCTACCAGCCCCGATCCATGGGAGGCATCCATCCCCACATGGTTCCGCAGCCACAGGGCTTCTTCCCCGGCCAATCTCACATGCACGCTCAACAAAATAGCGCACCGGGAGCCGCTTTCAACCATATGGCAGCTGTTCATCACCACGGATCCGGAATGCACCCTCCGACCAATAACGGCAGCACCTTGTGACCCTTTCTATCTTTCTGTGGTATTTGCTGTGTTATAAAACATTACTTTTACAAAGTAGTAAAAGTATCACGACGTTGTCGCAAATAGATGTTGTGGTTTCTATTGGCACTTTCTCTTATTCTCGTAAATATATGGAGATCGTCGTGTGGACGTTCTTCTGTTTCTTAAACGGCTCTGAGACAACAGTGCACAAGCACTAAAAAATGAACTGTTTATTTGTCCCTGGAAAGCAGACGACGCGCGACCCTTGTTTGTGTTTTTCTCGACGAAGCCTAGATTAATGCGAGAGCGTCGGACGTTACATAATCATTACGTTAACAGTCGTCGCTTCTGCGAAGAGATGTCTGTCATCCCTTAAGCGTACTTGGGGTGTTAATTATGCTCTCCGGAAGGAATCAGAGTCCTCTAAATCTCGTGCTGAGCGGATTATGCACCGCCAGCTGATGTTTACGCCATCACGCTTCACCGTCGTCAGCATTACGCATTGTTTTCACCGTTCCCAGAAGTAAAACTCACTAATTAGTTCCGATGAATTCAAGCGTCTTGTTTTTCGCGGCTGCTGTTTGTCACCTCTTGGAGCGCACAAATTACTCGGGCTCGGCCGGGCTGGGATAACTAGCATCGGCCAATTGTGGACAGATGGTCTGAGCTGGCTATACGGTAGCCGCGTGGCCTTTCCTTAACTGCTGCGCGCGTGCAAAGCTGCAGTAAAAGCCGAGGAAAGAAGATTCAAGCGCATTTATGTGTACCCCTCCCCCTCTCATAATTCGGCGAGAGAGTGTGCTTTTCGGAGAGGAGAGCTAGTCGCCTGCTCGAGCCTAATTACGCTATTTGAAATGCAGCGGAGGCGAGGGCGACGAGGTTCCGCGAAATAGCGTGGCGTTCGAGGAGACGGCAAAGAGGTCATTGGAGTGAGTGTGTGACTGAGTTCTGGAGAGCAAGTGTCTCTGTGTGCAATGTGGGAGCAGAGGGAGCGGCAGAGAACATGGGTGGATTGCCGCAGCGTCGCGGACAGCAACCGCCAAGGGCGCAGGAAGACTATCTCTCGCGCGTTCTCGTCCCGAGCAGAAAGGCTAGGTTCCTCGGCCAGGTCACTCAGCCGTTTGTGCCTCCCACCTTGTTTCTTGCTGACCACTCGGCCGCATCCCTTCAACTCGTGCCGCGCTGTCCCTTCCGAGGAGTCCTCTTGGTGCCCCCATCGTCTCCGTTTTCCGGCCTTGCACCCACATTCTTGAAAACGGTCGCACACAGAACAATCAGGACGTGATCAATGATGAACCGGCGACGTGTGGTTCGACGGGTCAAATGCCGTAGTTGATTAAGGTGCGCACCGTTAGTTGTGGTTCCCTTTTGCAGCTAATTATGCCCGTCCAGAATTAATGCGGATGAGATAAAAGTGGTGTTTTTGATTTGTGGGCGGTTGTTAAATCTTTATTGACTGGAAAATGTTCATTGTAACAACAGAACGACCCACTCAATACTTCCGCGTATCATTAAGCTGTTTACATACGTTGTGGAGATCAGCGACGGAGATCAGCCCATCGCAAGCTGCTTTGGATCTCTGTCGTAGAAGGGTGTGAAGGAAACAGGTGTGAAAATAAAACTACTCGGAGAAAGTGAGATGCCCTCCTAGGTCGTCCTTAGTATGTGCCAATTTGTTTTTCTTTGTGTCGCACTGCTTTCGTGGAAAGGTCGCTTGTCAGCGCCGTTATAATCTCACACGCACATTGTTTTGTGTCGGCTAAGGGAAAGCAAGTGGCTTTTTGTTGTTTATCTCGGCGACGGACGTCATAATGCGCGATTGTATGTGATACTTGGTTCGTAGGCTGCTCGGTACATGTGCGGCGACTAGTCGCCGGCTGTTCGTTGGTTAGTCGTATGTGCAGCATGCGCCAATGGACGACGGTGTGCGCGAACCTCGTCTCCGAACGGCGAGGCCGTGCGTAGTCTGCTGCTGAGTTGTGCCAGCTTCCGGCGTCTTATCTCAAAACAAATTAAAGTCCTCCTCATAGCTTCACCTGCGTCGTGCTTCGCCGGAGGGCAGCGGCGCCTAACAGACGGTCTTCCATGAGATGGGGCAAGGGGTTCTCAGAGTTGAGTTAACTGACGCATGGGGTATATCGCGTTGCGCGCTTCTTCTCGTCAGCTCCTCCTCCGTTCGAATTTAGGAGTCCGACTTGCCTTGTACGGGTAGACGCGTCCACGAGGTGCGCTTACAGCTGGCCTGTTTCTGATGCCTTTGGTGAGTCCGTGGTCACCGAAGTCATGAGCACAGAGAAGAACCAAACTACGCCTGCGCAGGCAGCTCAGGAGGTCACCAAATCAGCAAACGAATGCTCGAAGACGAAGCAGGTGGGTTCTTACCGGACACTGCAAAAGTTGCTCGTGTGCATTTTCTCAAGCCGCTTGTGACTTTGCGGTAAAGCATGGTTTTTTCTTATCAAAGGTCGTTTTTTTATCGCCGCGTCGGCGCCTTCGGTTATTGACGTTCGTTGTACAACTGTTCCGTACCGCATTGACCGTTGCCGGCCGGTCGCGTTCACACGTGTTTTTCACAACCTAATTGTGCTAAATATGCCGATTTTATGCAAGAAAAAGCGCGAACGGCCGTGAGCGCACTTGTCGTTACTTTCTCAAGGACAACCGTCCAGCATCCCTTTCGGGACGTTCCTCGCCCCTCCGCACCGCCTGACCACAGTAGAGACACAGAGAGAGAGCACGTCTTCCGGTGGTTAATTTACGATTAACTCTATTACAACAGCTGCTAACGAGATCAGACATTATTCACTGTTTTGCGTAAATTCAATCAGCTAAGAGGCCTCTTACCCCATGACGCTTACAACTTGTTTTGCTCCACTGTTTTTTGTGCTCTGCGAAACAACAGACCATGCTTGCCTTAGGTTCAGAGCCCGTTTCTACAGTGATTTACGCGCACGATATCGATTGATCGCAGCCTCATTCATTATAAACGCTCGTCCCGATCACAATTCTCTTTTTTCCGAGCGTAAAATACAACGGCGGCGTATCAGCGAAATCCCCTGACGAAAATCGTTTAGGTTGCTGCAAGCGGCGCACTAACTCGAATGGATCCCTCGAGTCCGTCCGACTTTTCGTTGGATTCCGGATTTGATTCCCCATCGTCGTCGTTCCCGTCAAGTCCCGAGTCGTGGCACCTCCAGACCGCACCCCTCTGTAACACCACGCAGATCGAAATTATCAGTGCGGCGCTCGTAGCGCAGGCTCCAAGTGCCGAGTGTGCGCCTCTGCCCGAGGAGAGCAGCAACTTCTCCGAAAGCGGTCTTCGACCGTCGACGTCGCTTTGCTCGTCGGAAACCCTTTCACAGTGTTCCTTCGAGACTTCGTCACTGATAACCGACGTCAAACCCATTGACAACCAGTACTACATCCAGTGCGAGTGGAACGAGTGCCAGAAGGTACTCCTGTCGGAGAACGATATCTACGACCACGTGGTCGGCGTAAGTGCATTTGTTGTGAAAACACCGAACGGAGTCCCTTTAGGAACACATTGCGGCATTGAAATGCTTGAAGAAGGAGGAGGGAAAGGGTGCCGAGTCGGAGAAGAAGCCGAAGAACGACGGGGAAGACGACCGCTTCGAGTGCAAATGGGCGAACTGCGAAATGAACATCACACGTGGCGACGCCGCCAAGAAGGTGTGCACAGTCTGTGCATTAAATCCCAATGGTGTTTTGTAGTTCGAATGGTTGCGGGAACATTTTGCGTCCAGACATGTACCGCACGCACAGACCTCTTTCTGTCTGTACAGCGAGTGCAAAGCAAGATTCTCGGGCAAACGAGCCCTGCAAGACCATCTTCGTCTTGTCCACGACAAGCGCAACAAACCAGGTAAAGTCTGAGCCATTAACCTGCATCTAAGAACTCCTTTAGCCAAAAGAGCCAATGACCATTCAGCTGCCTCACGCGTTCAACTAGATGCGGCGTGCATGGTATGG
>KN171285.1:94977-108785 GCA_000757755.1 Steinernema glaseri
CCTAATGTCTCGGAACTTACGTAGTATTTGCCTCCCCAGTGGATGGCGTTCAAGTAGAGGTCGCCATCGACCGACAGGTGGGAAATCGAGTTGATGGGAAGACGGTATTCGTAGTCCTTGAAGTCCTTCTGGTCAACGACGATCTGGAAGCGGTCGTCGTGGGCGCGGATGCGGATGTCGAAGGGCTCGCCCTTCTTGATCGGGCAGCTCTTGCGCTCTTCCTTGCCCCATTCTCCGTTGCTGAAGGAGTTGAGGACGATCTAAAGGTGTCGCGTTTAGAAAACAGGCAGTCGTCGGCAACGTCACCTTTCCCTCGTCGAAGCGGACGGAGATGTGGAGAGGCACGTCATTTCCGCTGAAGTCGGCGGACTTCGAGTGGAGGTTGACGGTGAATCTGTGAATCACTGATTGATGATGCACCCAAAACAAAGTTGTTACCGCTGGGACTCCTCAATGGTCGATCCCTTGACGATCAGGGTCTGTCCGGGCTCGATCTTCTCCTGCAGCTGGCTGTGGTAGGGGACGGGCTGAAATGGTACAGTATTCATCTGACAGTTCACTTGTGATCACTTACGTAGCTCTTCTGCTCGGCCATGGTTACGATTGGTTCTTCCTGAAATGTAAGTCATGTGAAGGAGCGAATAAACAGGGCGTTGTCCACGGAAAACAACAGGGCACGTCGCTAGAATAAACAACAACAGACGACGTTGATTAGCCAAGTGTTCGGGGCAAAACAACAAGTGTCCATCATGCGGTTCTGCACAACGCGATCTACCTTAGGTCCTCTCTTAAGGGGATGCCGCAACACATGCGGAGCACTTAGCCAGCAACGGGAGTGGAAAGGGGAGTCTCGCTTGATTGCATAGCAACCGTGAGCCTTGAGCGTGAGGGGTGCAATGGCAACAATCTGCGATTTGCGGCACCTAGGGAGAGGCGAGAATCGATTAAGGAAAACATGAGGGGGACAGCCACTGGTGTCTATGACGCCGCCACAGCACACTGGAGTTGACTGAGGCGTTGTTGTGGAAATGCTGCCGCAACTTCGGCGACAGAAGCAGGAGGCCGTGAGGCGGTTCGAGCCCGTCGAAACGCGAAATAATGTTTACAAGGCCGCGATCGGTGCGCCACTGAAGTCGACGAAAAAGCTGCGTAGAGAACGAGCGAGCGGGAGAGGGGGGAGGAAGAGGAGGAGTGTCGTTTGCCCGGCCTCTTTCACTCTCACCCGGCTGGTTGTTTGTTGGGGGTTGACGTGAATTCACAGCGAGCACAGAAAATAACAACCATCGCATCGAGCCCAGCCCAACTCGACTGCCGAGACCGACGAACGGGCACTGCGAGGCGGCCGGAACTTGCACTCTGTAACTACATCGACGGCATTTTACGACGCAGTGCCAAAGTGCTCAAAAACACGCAAACACTGGGCCGACGAAACTGTGCCGTCGATAAACAGCTTTATCGCCGAGAAAACAAAAGGACATCGTGAGCAAGCGGCACATCGCCCTCGCCGGTTTAATTGTGTGTAATCGAGCCCAAGTTTCCGGCGCCCCAACATAGAGCGCAACATGATTGCGGTGCGACTAGCGGCAATGGGACAACATATGTTTGCCCTCGCAATTCCGCCATGCCGAAACACATCGGAGGCGCTCGGCATTGCGGCGGTGTCTGAGCATTCGCCGGCTGACTCATCCCGAAGACGTACAAACACATGACCGAGGCAGTCAGTCGGTATGCGAGAGAAACATTTGCGAGGGCGCCGCGAATATTGAGTCAAAGCGAAACCGCACAATCAATGATGACTGACTGGAGACGCTTTTTTAGAATGCCGAACGAAGCGCCCTTTGCCACCATTCCAGTCAGCCTGCTTGCAGCTGTTGACCGCGGGGCAGACATTTTATCCCCCTTTGAAGCTGGGAGGGAAAGGCACCTGCAGCTCATTTGCGTGTTGCAAAAAGAGGAAAACACTCAATCACCTCCGGTGTTCACACAGACCGCTGGGCCGTTCCCAGCGACTTCTGGGAATCTTGCACAGACTTGCAACTCGGTCGTCTGGTGCAAAAACAACGCGTCGACCTCAACGTTCAATCAGAAGCCGGAGAGGTGTTTCAAAAAGTTGGAAAGAATCAATTTGCGATTGGTGCAAACGAAGAAACTGGTTTTATGGAAATTCAGCGCACTGAACGAATTGTGGAATGCCCGCAAACTTACGCTCCGCTAACCGGGCGAACCGACTCGGGGGATGGCAACATACGGTAACGGACGATCGTATAGTGGACAAATGGGGAGTGGTACTGCCTGAACGTGGCGTGCATCTCTGCATCCGTTGTCCGCTGATAATCTCCAAGACTGTCATGCCATTGAGCTCTTCCTTCCGGTGATCCTATCAAAATACGTTTGGTTGACTTTGAACGCTGGCAAACAGGTTCACGGCAAATTATTTAAATCTGATTGATTGCCGTCTTAAGTGTGTGTTCATCTCGCGGAGGTGTGCAGTCATAATTTCCGCACGTTCTTCTCCTCAGGGTCACCGATCGACGGAGATAAATCTTTCACTTCTGATGACCGTTAGAGCAATTTGGATATCGGGGCTGAGCGTTTTGCATTCGACATCTTTGCGAAAAGGAAAACCAGTTGATGGCTCAACGCTGTGAAGAGTCAAAGGGTTTCCAACGCCGCCGATAAGTGCTGGAACTGTTGCGCATTGCCAGCCTGCATAGAGACGCATTCACCTCGCGCGCTCTGCCATTCCAGGTTGTTTGTCGCCAACGGCGACGACGGAGGTGGCAAATAGGCGAAGGCATTGCATGCGGTATTTCGCCCCGAACGTTTACGGTATTTTGTCAATGACACCTCGGTTATGGCCGTGATTCACGGCGCATTTGCCGACGAATTCCACAGAGGGCGAGCGGGGGACGTTGACTCATCGCAACTGTTTGTGGAAGAGGAATAGCCATCTACACTTTCCGTAGGTCGAGACAATTCCGGCCAGTGTTTTTACCACAGAACACAACGGTGACTAATGCGATTTGCGGCGAAAACAAACGCTTTACGTTTTACAACTACAGTTCCGCTGATCCGGATGTGGTTACTAAGGAACAGTCGGCAGGGAACAGGCCATCTGCTTGCTGGAAAAACGAAACATCTAACAGAGCCGAGCAGTCTGTCTTCCGGTCGACGATCATCAATCCCGTTTCGCAAAATGAACCCTGTAGCTGTTGATTACCTGACAATAAGAAAACACAGGGAGCCCACTTAATTATAAACATGAAATTGCAGTGTGTGTGAAGCTTTCCGGCTGCCAGATGAGGCGAGCGGCGCTCGTAAACAGAGCTGTTTGGCAGTATGCACCCATCAACCCGTCCGTTATCATCGTGCTCGGCAACTGGTTACGATGTTTGCGTGCCGTGTGAAGGTCTACGAAGTTAAATTAAACCACTGAACGAAAAGCACATCTTAGTCTAGCGTCTCTGCGACAAGGAGATTGGAAAACTTTGCTCGGAGGGGTATAGCGCTGACGACTTGGGGCACAATTAGAGTGTGGCTTCATTGCGCAGCACATTGGAAGGGAGCAAGGCTTCCTCACAGTTGGTAAACCATAACACAATGATTTGATTACAGGTTGGACAAATATGACGATGTTTTCAAGCGTCAACTTCCTTGCTAGACAACTACGCCGCTTTTAATCCTATCAGCTCCCGGTTGTGTATTGTTTACCTACAATTTGACGCTACCCAAGCACACTTTTTGTGTAGTAGTCCGCTGAAGAAGAATTAGTTGCATGGAATGAAGAGAATTACTGGAACTTAATTAGTTGAGCAGTGCAATCGGAAAAATAGCTTCGCCGTTTCGTTAAGATTCAGAGCGCCGAATTAATACCCCGAATAGGGTGGCCTTCATCCGAACAGATTTTGATTGTTTGTTATTTAGGTTCATTTTGGACTTCTTTTTAGGTGTTTCGAAAAATCGAAAATCGTTTAATTCAAGACGTAAAGCCGATGACTGCTGATATCCCAAATGAATGTTAAGAGATCATTTAGAATGACCAACATTTTAATTTGGTTCTTCTCTTGTGATTGACTCATCCAGAATGATGTTACCAAGACGTAAAGTCTCCCCATTATAGATAGAACGCTGGAAGATTCCCTCTAAAATTGTCTTCCACCTAGGTGTATGATACGACATGTGGAGGTGGTGCCAAAAGATGTTTGTTCAAAGGTGCCGTCTTCACTGGAAGCGACAGGTGGCACGGCTTCTGATTAATGGGTTTGATCGACGGTAGATTTCGGCACAGTTGAATGTTCTCGACGAGTTAGCGTGTTGTTGAGAGCAATGAAAGGTTGGTTCCTACTTGTTGCTCTGTTTCCCGTTGGGAAATTTCAGCGCTTCTGTTGGCCGCGTTGGTCGCATTCGCGTTCGCGCAAAATGAGACCGAGCTGAAGGAGAGGAACTACCGGAAGTACATAGGAGAGCAGGAGTTCGTAAGTGGGCAGCGCACTCTTATTCCACGGCCGCTTTCATTAAGCATCTCCCCTTCAAAACACGCATCAGTGAACCCTTCCAAGAGGGACAGACCATCCACTGCGTCGGCAAGATCGGAGCCAAGCCCAAGAGGTATGTGGACTTTAGCAGAATGCTGACTAGAGCATTTGCCCAGGATCGACTTCAACTTCCACAAAGGAGGCCACGAAGGTTCGGACCTTCCGCTCCACTTCTCCATTCGATTTGACGAAGGTTGTTAGTACTTCTTTTCCAATTCCATCCCATCCCTACACAGGAATCTTCTCGGGAAAGCTGATCTACAACACCTTCCAAGACGGAAACTGGAGCGACAAGGAACAGCGCATTTCAAACCCGTTCCGTGCCGGAGAGGATTTCGATCTGCGAGTCCGTATTATCGAAGGAAAGTTCCAGGTAATTATCAGCCTTGCTAGAGCAAATTATGTACCGGATTCAGGTTTTCGCCAACCGTGCTGAAGTCGGCACCTTCGAACAGCGATTGCCTCTTGACGGAGTAAGTGCAATGGTCTATTGAAGTGTATCAGTCTTCAAAATCCAGATCGACCACGTGTCCATCAATGGCGAGAGCACCGATCTGGAATCGCTTCGTCTCTTCCACTACGGAGGACGTGTGTTCCCGAATCCCTACAACGCCGTCGCCAACCTTACGCCTGGAAAACGGCTCGACATTTCGGCCATTCCGAAAGGTAGTGCGGCCTATGCCCCTCGCCCATTGGTGCCCTTTTCTCTGTTCAGGAAAGCGCATTAACGTGAATCTGTACCGCGAGAACCGAGAATATGCCCTGCAAGTGTCGATCCGATTCAATGAAGGCGCGATCGTCCGTAATGCGATGATCGACAACGTTTGGGGCCAGGAAGAGCGCGAAGGCAAATTCCCCCTCAACAAGAAGGAGATGTAATCCGCTCCTTTCAAACCATCCTTCTTCATTATTCTACTTCAGCTTCGACCTCACCATCATCAACGAGCCGTTCAGCTTCCAAATCTTCTTTAACGGAAAGCGCTACGCCACGTTCGCCCATCGCGGTGCTCCGGAAGACGTCAAGTCGCTCGAGATCGACGGAGACGTCGAAGTGTACACCGTGACCATCAACGACGCCATTGGAGCCTGAGACCAAACGCACATGCGGCTTGCTTTGTACCTATAACGTGCTTCCGACAGTTTAGTGTCACACAAATGTCTTTTTGTAGCAGATGCATGTAATGAATCATTTGCGCTTCCGTCGGTAGGCGTCAAGAACATGAATCAGCAAACACCTTTACCAACAATCCTTTCCATGACCATACCTTAGGATAGAAAGCGCACAGAGCAATAGGCGAAAGCGGCATTCTATTTCTTAACATGAGATTGATGTTGGTTTTTCTACTTCCGCTGCTGTCGGCGACGAGCGCCAGCTGGACAAAGTTGAAGATCGGCTTGGGACACTATGAGAGTGTGGAGAAGTTGAACTACACTTTGCGGGTCTGTTTGTAAACACCTTTTAGCTTTTTATGTATGCTCGTTTAAGAAGCCGCTTTATGAGGCCATCTACAACATGGGGAACCGCATTATGGTGAACAGTGCGATTAAGGAGCACAAAATTCCAAAGTGGAGCATCGAAAAGTGCTCGGAGCGGTCGGAATCCTTGGAGTCCATTGAGTGGCTCTACAAGAAGAACATAGTGAAGACGTTTACTCCCAGTTCCGGTGATCTAAGTCTGAAGGACAAGCCATTCAACTTCGTTATCCTGATGCTGGTGAGTCGGAGAAGACATGACAGCTGTTCCTTCACTTGACTATTATTAGACGGGTGGCAAAGAGTGCGAACGGTTGAACCATGTGCTCGCCAGGGCCTCTGTATGCTACTTCGCCAACCAGAAGAAGCCTATCTTGGGATACATGAAAGTGTGCTGGAAGAACGTTGCATGGATGAACTTCGAGTCTGCCCTGGACGTGTTTCGCCACGAAATCATGCACGCCTTGGTTTCTTCTGCTCCAAAACAAGTGAAAAAACATTTCCAATTTAGGGCTACGGACTGATAATTCCCTCAGTGCCTCTGAATCAGGAAGAAACTCGGAAATGGAGGGACGGCCGCGGGAGAGTTCAGTCGTTCAAAGTCCACGGCATGGATTTCACCCGTCGCGCGTTGGTAATACTTGGCAAGTACTGTGCAAACTACAGAACACTTTCAGTCTTACGCTAGATCGCATTTCAATTGTCCGAGGCTTTCGATGCTCGAAGCCGAGGACAAGGAGCGGAAGCACCTCAATGAGTACATCTTTGGGGTAAGGGAGGGAAGAATGAACAGGTCCCTGAAATGTCATGATCTCAGAATGAGTTGATGACTCCATCGTTAAACAAGGGCAGACACTACTTCACGATGATAAGCGCCCTTATACTGGAAGAGACGTTCATCGGAAAAATGTATGCAGTCCGTAGAACGAACATTAAGATATATTTTTGTTTTAGGCAGTGGTATAAGACGGTAGCGAAGGAGATTCAGCGGGAGACTGACCGATACTGGTACGGCAGAAACTGGGGATGCACCTTCGTGGAGAAAAGTTGCAGTGACTACGTGGAGGAGCAGACTATGAATAGAAAGTGAGTAAGATTGTGTATTTTGAGCCAATAGAATCATGTTTTAGGCCTTCGTTTCCATTCTGCACTTTCCACGACTATGGCCGCGCTAAGCCAAGAGAGGTAAGCCGAGACCATCCTCAAGCGGAAACAAATTTTAGTTTTGCCCTTTTCAACCCACACACCTTGGCATCCTACTGATATTTAATGCATAAATGGCGTCGTTTTTTGCCTAAGGCCGTGTTTATTTTCGACTTTTGACCTTTCTGGACCGTTAACGCATTTAGTTTAATGGACTTTACCTTATTCTTTTTTTTCAACCACAATATTGCGATAATTTAGTTTTGCTCCATAACTTCTAAGAAGAGAACATCCATCCCATTGAACTGTCTGAGTCACTACTACCTAGGCAACTCCTTCACTTCAGCAATGAAGGTAATCCCACACCAATCACATTATATGAAATCATAAACATACAGCCCGTTCCGCTTTTCGACTACTTCCCTCAGTTATCGACGCCCTTCATCCAGTACCAATACGGTTCATCAAGCCAATATCGGTTTTGCCCGTTCTCGCAGGTAAGAGTTCTCTGTAGCGCTCTGTGTACCACAATGTTTTATTATGTTTAGAATGTGCTGGATGGCCAAATAGTTATCGAAGATCCTCAGTCCATCTTAGAAGAGTGCTGATTCAGTGGAGTCTCTGAGATAACCGCCGTTTCGTCGAGTTCTCCCACTTTCGCATCACCCTGCCATTCCTTCGTTTGCAATCTTCTCGCATGTCTTTAGGCATAAAGATCTTGGAGCGCTCGTAGAAAGTGTTCAGCGGACAATGGTCCTGCTGTGACGGGCATCCCTTGGTGAGCGCGGTGATCGTATGGAACTCCTTGTTGTAACCCGGGTGGAACAGGATCTACAAACATTCAGCGAGAAAGCGCGTGCCAGTGGTACCTTGACAGCTGGTCCGACGCTCGTCAAATTCCACAGCTCTACGGAGATGGCCGCGGTGTACTGAGGCAGGGCAATGCCTCCGATCACTTCTTCCTCGTCTCCCAGCGTAGCCAAGAACCCGGCGATGGTAGTGTCATGCTGAAAAGATGGTTAACGTTTGGAGCATGCGCACAAAGTCATACAGCGGAGTAGGCGTAATATTTCAGCGGTCTAATCCAATCACAATCCTTTTCTGGCTTTTGGAGACACCGGACCTTAGCCATCATTCTTTCGTTCATGTCCTTGAGAAGCGGACCTATGATAATGTTTAGTCGTGGGGTGCTGGAAACACTAAAGCACTCACCACCTCGGAGCTTTATCAGCTCTGGAACGTAGGGCTTGGAAATACCGTAGTTGAACTCATTTTTGGTATGAGTAAGGTTCCACAATTTCTTTGCTACATCTGCAGTCAGCCAATCGGGTTGGCTTAGGTTGTATTTGGTCTACAAGGCTACTGCTTATGTTGGACAAGAAAGACTATGCTTACTTCAATAAAGTTGACGTCATAAAGGTCATACATCTCGTAAAGGTCGATGTGCATTCCCGTCTTATTAGTAAGGAAATCAAAGAATTCCTATAAGCTTTTTATAACTTTTGAGTCATTGATCTGCCGTACCTTGTTCTCCTCAACCACACGCTTGTACTCCGAACTAGACTCTATGAACTCGTCAAGTTCCGTCTTTCGGGCACATTCTGACCACATGTTTCCAATCTAAAGAAAACCAAGCTTCAATTTTCTCAGATTTTCACTTACAAAATCGGTTTTGAAGTTGTCCGTATGGACGGGGATAGGAGTCCAGTTAGAAGGCCACGCAGTACCATTGGGGTGGTCAGTGCCAGGAACTCCCATGGGGTACATTCCTGCAAGGTTGCTCATTGCGCTCACCAACGTCCGGTTGTAGTCAGTACTGTGAACGTGGACCTGAAAGAACGCATTTACTCACGAACAATACTGCATCACTGAACTTGTTTGGCTCTGTAGGTGGGACTCAGGAACCCCGGTTGGTCTTCTATGTACCGCTTTCTGAGCATTCTTCCCAATGCGAAGTGCTGCTGCATGCCTAGCTGGAATTCATCCCTGTGACAAGGGTTTCATCAATATCTGACCTACCTGCGTCAACTCGCCCCATCCATTGGGCCATGCATCCTCTTGGTGCACATCGTTAGGGTAAGTCTTAGTCGGCGCTCGATCTCCGTGGCGCCAAACCTAAATATTCCAGTTAAGCGTCATAACATGGACAGAACACTTGCCACATGAGCCATTAACAACTCATCCCGGCTTCTAACAACTGGGACTATGAGCAACAAGCACCACAGAGGCAGTGAGCTCATTTTGGAACCTGAAATAGATACCATAGCTAGTCAGCTCCCGTAGTGCTGTCGGGGAAAGATAACAAAAGAGCTATTTTGAAAAGACTCGCAACTCCAGAACGAGGCAAACTCTGCCCTTCTCACCTCCACTTGTGATGTCTTCTCACCTCACGCCGATCGAGACGCTCTCCAGACAAACGGACCAAGATTAATGTGTGCCACTTCTGTGCCTCTGTCTGCCTGGCCAATCAATTTCCTTTTCGTCCATTGGTCAACTTTCGTTTTTCCGACAGGTGCCAATGTCGGTCGACGCTTCGCACAGCTACTTTATGGGAATATTTACAACAATTGTTGCAACGATAACAATTTAGTCGACCTTCTTCGCCTTCTTTGACTTTGTGGAGCCGCCCTTCGCAGGTGCAGCAGCAGACTTGGTGGCGTCTCCCTTCCCTAAGACCAGACGGAACAGGCCGAAGACCATGCGCGTGGCTAGTTTGAGCACGTAGACGACAGTGGCGACGATCAGAACGAGCACACTGAGCAGGAAGAGGACAACGTCGACGAGGAAGTACTGGAGAACGTTGAGCTTGTCCGCTCCAGAACGAGCGTGAGGCACTTCTTGGTGGCGCTGGATGAACTCCACCCAGAAGGCGGAGTGGTTCAGCTCGGTGTAAGGCACGTCGATGACCATGTCTTGGAACACGAGCATCTCTTCTTTGTATCTGTAAAAGAGCGATTACTCCAAGCATAAGTCACTGTCCAGCTACTGTTTCTTGTAGATGTCCTCGAAGGACTTTTCAAAGCTGTCCGCGTTCCACTTGTTCTTCGGAATCATGATACCCGCATTGCGGTCGGTTACCCGTAGAATATTGTCGAATCCGCTTACGGTCAATGGGAACCCGATGACCGGAACGCCATGCCACACAGATTCGACGACGCTGTTGAGACCTCCGTGAGAGATGTGCGCTTTGCACTTAGGATGTCCTAAAAGAAGAGAATCAACTCTGTAACCCTCTACATACCAAATTGTTGACGCTGAGAATTAAGGCATCAGGTATACTTTTAGGATCTTGCTGGCGATTTTCGCTATGTCACATATAAATAAAATTCAGGACATAAACGTCTTTTAGCTCCATATTGTCCCATATCTTTCGCATTCGTAGCAACAATGTACCACTATCAACGCAATCAACTCCATAGCTACATGATCAACTAACTTGAAGCTCTCAAAGTACATTGGTGCTACCTTTGGATGTCCTTTTTGGAAACACTTACCCAAAAGATTCTGAAGAGGAAGCCACTTAGAGGTGATAACGTTAGAAGGCAAGTTTGGAATCGGTTCCGCATCATATTGCCATACGAATTTGATTTCGAGATTTCGCCGCATGGCCGTTACAATTGCGTTCTAAAGATCAAAGTTTAAGTGGCAGAAAAAACCACCCTAAGCTCTTACCACCAAAGTTTTGGGAGCACGTTTCCATTGGGCGGTGAAACCGGTGGAAAACACCATGAAACCCTTCTCCGCGTTGGCCGACTCCACAAAAGTCTTTAGCTCCTGCAACAGCGTAAGTGAACATAATTCATGTTATATGGGACATACCCCAGTGAGAGGCTTAGGCTTGTGGCAATGAAGACCGCCAACGAAGTTCACCCTTGGCATGTAAGGACGGGCAAAGTCAAAGATAGGCGGAGTGTTCACGTAGTTAATGGACGCATTGCGCTCCATATAGAACGCCGTTGTTCCAAGTTCAGGGTAGAATTTCTTAACTCAAATTAGAAACGAAGTCAATGCGTTTCTACCTGGAAAATCTGGTCCATTCTGGGAAGAACGACGCTCTGATGCACATAGATGGCCCTCAGATAGGCAGCTAGATTATATCCTCTTTGCGTGAAGGATAGTCTGTCAGTAAGCCTGGAAATGAGGGTCGTTTTAAGGAAAAGTCACACATATACCTACTTTGTTCCGTGAACTGGGAGGTAAGAAGGAGGGCTGGGACTGTGATGAGCCCAGGCGGATTCCGTCCTCAGAGAGGTCATCGACCAGTAAATGAAGACGCTCTTCTGAAGGCCCGTGTGCAGGAGGCCACAAGGGTTGTACAGATCGTCTACGACGACGGTGTCAAACTGGCGCTCCACCAAACTGTCGAACTGTTTCTTTCCTTCACCGCTGGATAGAAGTCCGTCGCAAAGCTCGATGGACGCGAACCACGCAGACGTTCTTTCGGATTCGTCTTCGAAGTCGGCATTCCAGATGCGGTCGTGCACAGAGTGGTTCCGGGCGACGTACAAGTCTCTGATCACAGCACTGCTAGTGGGAATGGTGACGAAGATCTCCTCCACCTCTTTGGGAAGAGCGATCTCTGGCTAAACCAGTAAGGTCACACTGACTAGATCCTCTCTCTCACCTTCTTCCATCCGTGCTCGAACCACGTAACTTCGTGCTTACGCTTAACCAGCTCCTCTGCCAGCGTCTTCATCGTGTACCTGTGGACAGGATAGATGGAGCTGGGCATGATGAGGACTTTGGCGCTCTGTGCGGCACATGCCAGCAAAAGAAGAGCGAGGAACAGCCGCTGCATTTCGGCAGCAGTCACCACAAGCTTTATCTGTAAAGGAGACAGTGAGACTGTATCGCGTTAGATCTAAACGAAAAACACGGCAGAACTGATGGTCAGCCACAAGCAAGCGGGCGCGACGTCTGCTCAAACGCGCGCTTTTGTGTGTGTCTGGTCGAAGTGATAAAATAAGGGAGAAATCGATAGAAATCATAGGTAATCAAGGCACCGACTACAAAATATATGAGCACTGTGCATGGCGATGTCTTTCACGGCAAAGAGCTTGTTTTCTACCCACGAGACGAATCGATAGACGAGTCAGAACTTTTGGAGGTCACCGGCGAGCGTGTCACCACTCGAAGAAGGTCTCCTATCAAAACCTAGACTGACACCCTCAATACGCGTATGCTCAGGTCACAGGCGCAAATGAATCTGAGGTCGGGGGGACCAAAACAGAGTACACACACTGTCTTTGATCCGAACGTGACACCGAGTACACAAGAAGACAATATTTGTCCATGATTTTATGATCAAAACACAAGCCGGAGCGTATACACAAACGGCAATTTAAAATCCACGGTAAAAACGAAGAATTTTTGCTGCAGATTTATTCCGGTGCCACAGGCAATTCGCTGACATGTAACTTTACGGGAAATGAGAGAAAACCGGTTCAGTAATAGCATTAAGCAACATTCAATTTCAAAGGCAAATAGGTTGCATCTCTCTCCTTAAATGCAGCTCTTAATTAAATATCGACTAACGGTGAATGTCTGCATTCAAATTTAGAAAGAAGTAGGCAGAACCACTTATGTTCACGAATTTATATAGATGGTCTATCACAAGCGTGGTCCCCGTTTTGGTACAAAAGATCTCCTCGCGAACTATGCTGTTCTCAAGTCTCATGTTCAACTGCTCGAAAAACCAATTGGGTCTTTTGTGTGCACATATTTATTTTTTGGAAGGTTACACTTTTTGAGGCATATACTTTTTTGGAAGGTTACACTTTTTGCGGCACCCAATATGTCCTTGTTGTAGTCCGGTCATATCAAATATTTGATATCGCTAACATTCTGAGGTAAATCCTAGTCATATGAATGATATATGACTATTTGACTTTTCTCAACAAAGGCTCAAAAACAGCGGTGTTTTCATTGTGCCCCAAACACAACGCGCAGGGAATGTTCTCCCTGGATCATATCAGCTGGTGACTACTGTAAATTGCTAAGTACTGCTAATTAGTGATTTATGGGTCTGTGGACCGGGCATACTCTGTTGCTGGGGCAACAAGCTCTTTCATCGTGGCTGCACGAGGCCTGGCATCAAACGAGGTTGAGCATTATGCTGCGGACGGCGGATACTTTCGACGCTGTTTATTATAATACCGCGGGAAGTTTTTCACGGACCGTCGACTTATTGGAGTTCTACGAAATAATTATCTCATCGGGAAAGAACGTTTCCTTCTTGAGCATAAAGGAGCGTTGGCCGAACGAAGGTACAATCGATATTCGCATACACTAAATGTTTCCTAGACCAGTTTAGATCAAATAAGCTTTGAAGATGCGTCGCAAATCTATCATTCCGAGGAGGGAATCAACATCCATCGATACGAACGAATTAAGAAGTGTGTGGAAAGCGGAGAGCTCACTTTCGACAAGATTTTCGACCATATGAAGCGCAAGGTATAGTGGATCTTTTTGGAGACATGGCATTGGTTTAGTAGATGCCGAACAACACGACGGAAGAGGCCGAGATGCAACAAATGCTATCACTCTTCTTGAAGCGAGGCGATACTCTGCAGCAGGTAGGTATTAAAATGCCGTCCGGTCGTACCAATACGTGTCCTCAGGTGATGCACGAGTTCGAAAGCACTCGATCGGAGCTAG
>KN171285.1:108795-118918 GCA_000757755.1 Steinernema glaseri
GTCCAAAAATGTCGTCTGGTCGTGCCAAGTCCTATTCTCAGGTGATGCACGAGTTCGAAAGCACTCGATCGGAGCTAGTCCAAATCAACCGACAGATATTCAGCTACTTGTTTGAAACAGAGAGTGGGTCATCGCGTGTTCACAACGTTGGCTAGGAAAATAAGTGTTTAGAAAACAACTCCGAACAGTCGTCTGTGTTCATGCAGCCGATTAGCAACGGTCACGTCCGGCCCATCCGTGAAAGCGCCCAGAGCATAGCTCACATCGACGCGTCCAGTACGATGCACCCGGTTGGCCTATGATCGATACGCCTTAAAACTCTTTTCTTCTTCAGAATACCAAGAAGTCGCTCTTGGTATGCAGTCCAAGAGGATGTTGCTGCATTGAGTACCAGTTTATGGTAGAGACCGAGAGCGAAATTCAACTATCACTAGAGATCAACTACAAAGGTATGAACACCCATTTTCCCTGTAATGCCCATGACTTCAGTCGGTCTGCTGCCACAACACTTCGAGCGAAATCTCATTGCCGTGATCTATGACTGCCACACCTCTGCTACCGTAACTGTTACTAGTATCTTAGGAGATGCTGCCGGGGTATGCGCTTCAGTCTTTTGCTACGCTAAGACACGTTTCAGACATACCTGTCGGAGAAAACTATTCTGGAGCCGGGCGAGTACTGCGTCCAGCTAAGAAACTGCGTCGATGTGGCTGATGAGCCAACGAGCTACGAAGTAGCCCTTACGAACGATAAGGGCAAGATGTCCAAGGACTACAGGTGAGGAGTAGGATGGGAAACTGGCTTTATCGTCGATTTTTTCTCTTATTTTAGTTTTCAAGTCACTTTCAAGTGATATTCCAAAGCTAAAAAAAATCTCCGAATTTTACAGTATCCCAGCTCTAGATAGGAGTCTTTTTTAAAGCACTCGTAATTTAAAACCTCGTAATTTACAGGATGGCTTTGCTAAACGTTTTCGACATTTTCGACCTAAACGACAACGGAACGATCTGCTCCGGCGAATTCTGCATCTACACTCTTCTCACGGGTGATGAGAAATTTTCTAAAGAGGTGAGGAGAAGTACAAGAAAATCAGTTTGGTATATTTAAATAGGAATGGACGGCACTGACTGACGTCTTTGACACACGGAACGGCGAGCTGACGATGAAAGCGTTCATTGAGTATCACCAGGTGGAGATCAGTGAACACGCAAATGGAAACGAAGACCTTCTGTGCGACATATGGACTTCGCTGAAGCATATCGGCTTTGACAGGAGCCTTGCAATGGTTACCGTGAGTAAAGGATGAATAGAGAATGCCCCCCTCCAGTTTTAGCGTCCGTTTCTGCCACATTTGTCACTACAGCCACTTCGTAGATCTTATGAGCCCAAAATGATTCAAAATCAACCCTATTTCTCAGCCAAAAATTATTCTGCCGCTTGGGGCTTTCTCATCTGTGTCAATCCAACTGCTACATAAACATCTACAGGCTTGTCCGTCCTACATAAAACTCACTTCAATGGGCGAGCCAATCGAGTTGGTTGACCCCGCCATACGATGGTTCAACACGTTTGAGGACGAGAGTTTTGCCGAGTACGCTTACAATCACCCCCAAAGCATGTTCCTTCTCTCCAACAACGAAATCACAATCAAGAAGTACCGATGCGACTATTATGCCGTAGTGGTGAAACCCGAATCGGTAAGAACAGCAGATTCCATTAGGGAGGCAGGATAATACGCCATTTAGTCCTTGAACAAGGTGTACAGAATCGGTATAACAGCAAGGACGAGTCTGGGAACCACGAGCAATACTCTGCACAGCGTCAATATGAAGGGAGGCTATAAGGTAGGCTCCACTTCATTCAAATGTAATATTTGAATTTTAGATTATCCAAGTTATTCCGACTCTATTCAAGCAGCCAGAAATAGTGGCAAAGTTCGAGAAATAAGAAGCGAAAGAGGCCGAAGAAGAGATCAGTATTAGGTTGGAAGTGTCAAGGAGCCAGTGTAGAGCAACCAAATGATCTGATGAAATACAAAGATACGTCCAATTTCACACAGACATTCGGCCGCTCTAGACCACTACATACGGGGAGGGTACGTCTGTGTTCACTAGGAAGCGTTTATAAGGCCGCAGTCTGGTGATTGGCAGGAAAAAGTGAGAAGCTGTCAGTTTAGTTTTTGTCTACTGCTCACCGCTCTTATCACGGTTACCCTCGCCCTGACCAACGGCGCTGACGCGCGAATCGTCCCCTTTTACAGCCTCTCAGTTTCAGCGCGACTTTAAGGACGTGGCCGTGAATTTGTGCGCCTGGTTCAGGCTGCAAAGCGCAACTGGTGTGTAGTAGAGGCGAGTAGAGGCAGTCGTGTTCCTGGAAGGTATCTGTCTTATCACCCTAAGAAGTGAGTGTTCTCATGGCTGAGAGCAACGGTCAAACAGACGAGACAACAGCTAAATACGACGTAATTCATTCGAAAGCACAACTGTTCGAGACACCCGTAATATTTAAAAATTAATAATGTCTACGGCACAACGGCTCCACTTGCTCGTCGAATATCACCACAGGCGACATTTTTCATAGGGATTCATGGGGCTTCCGATCGGGCAACGGTAGGCTTTGGAGAATTCCGGAAGGTTTTGCAGAGGTACATTTACCCTAAATTCACTGCCTGTAAGATGGTCTAGAGACACACCTACCGAAACTGTCCTAAGCTGTGGGTATCCGTGTTTAGAACTTGGTCCATGGAGCCCGGCTTCACACTTTCGCAAAACATCTAAAGTGCTTCAGTCAAAGGAGACAGTCATAAAGGGTAAGAATACATTGGCAAAGGCCAAGAAGAACATTTGCCGGGATGATTCATTCTTGAATGTCGGAAGGTAGCCGGCAGATGTAGAGTTCTGGTTTTCAATCATTTTAAACGCCTAAACGCTCTTTCAGTGAGAAGAAATGGACAGATCATTACGTTAAAAGCAATCCTTAGTCCAGCGTTGTCGGCGATGTTTTCATTGACGGTCAACTTTCCATCAATCTGTTAAGTGAACTTTCACTCCTAGCATTCCATACCATGACCTACATATCGTTCCGTCTCGGGCTCCACTTTGCTACCGTACTGAGCAACGAAGCAGTCCTTCTTCTGCTTGTACACATATTTCATGTCGGCGCTCCACCAAGGCTCCAGCAAACCGTTCTCACCGTAGTTTGATCCTAAAGTCTCTACAGTTATAAGAAGAGCAACCAGGAACGCACCAAGATCGTCAATGGAGTGGATCATTTCGTGGGAAATGGCCATACCTAAGGCACCAAAATTAACGCTTTGAGGCAAACTTGATCCGATCAAGGGATATCCTAGCATCGCGTCCGTGAAAACTGGAAATTTCTATTGTGTAAAGCAATTCCTGGATTTGGAATACCTAGCTGGTTGGCAAAGTAGTCATAGAACGCGTCGACAACAGGCGGGGTTATTGAAAACGATCTGGACCGAGGCATAGAAGTGTTGTACAGGGCGGAGAAGTCGCTCCTATAAACATGGGTATGGCGCCTTAAGCACATCGACGTACTTCACAGAGAGCCTCCTCAGTTGCACGGCATTGTCGAAGAAAGAGTCCCTCAGCAGATTTAAGTTTCCGAGAACGTTCCCGGGCAACGTCGTGGACGTACTCCCCATCTGATACTGTATGCTGCCGATCTTGCGCAAGGCGATGAGCCTCGTGTTCTCGTCCATCCAGTCGGAGTTCATCACAAGCTCCTCGACGGAGACCTTGAGTGCAGCGAGCAAATGCTGTATCTAGAGACAGCAAAAGAGTGAAATGTTGTTAGATAAAAAAGATGGGTTGACTCAAGTGCCAATGTAAATTTTGATTTCTGGGGAAACGAGCCGAAACGATATCACAATAAGGTCAAAAGTCGCGTTATCTATTCTTCTCCGGTGTAAACATGTCGTGTTTGCTTTCACAGATAGGTAGAAGAGGTTTGAACAAATGTTTTTTGAATTAGAAACCGTGTCTAGGGCCTATAGACATCTCTTCAGAAGATAAAACCTTGCATAACTCCTAATAACCCCGCTCAATAAAGAATTATGTCTTCGCTATGACCCTAACGCCTCCTGCTCGTCATTCTCCTTTCTCACCTGCTGATGTCTCTGCGTGCGCTCGGTATTCTGCACGAAAAGAACTGACAGCGGCAGAGGCATTCTCTTCTGGACCTCCGCCACGCACTCCTCCCA
This sequence comes from Steinernema glaseri, assembly GCA_000757755.1. Taxonomy (NCBI): domain Eukaryota; kingdom Metazoa; phylum Nematoda; class Chromadorea; order Rhabditida; family Steinernematidae; genus Steinernema; species Steinernema glaseri. The sequence goes on from KN171285.1 coordinate 113,018, forward strand.
TAGAGGCTTCAGTGTAACTCCGTACACGACGCTTTTGAAATTCTCTCGCGGCACTCGGTATCTCTGAGGCAAGTACATGTCGAAAGTGCTCACAAGCTTCCACATCAAGTAGTCATTGAGGGTCCTGAAATGCATTTTCTTTCTCCGAGCTGTGGTTCTGTGCCACCCACTGAAGGGAAGTTCTTGCCAGGAGCTTCTCCAATTCTTCCAAGTATACCATGTCAACGACGTTGATAATGGTAGAATTAGTAAGGTGCTCTGAGAACTCATTCAAGCCTGTTTTTAGCAAAAGTTCGAAATTTATCTAAATATGTAGAGTAGATGAAGGAATGACTTATTGGCTCTTACGCTCTGGAATTTTCGTTTAAGATCGCCAAAGGAGAGAAGATGCTTCGCTTTTGATGGATTCGAGTTTTCCTCCAGCTTCGTTAGCTAAATCAATCGCTAGCAAGCTACAATATATTAAAACGTACATTTGCGAGGGTGAAGTCAAAGTGGAGTACATTTTTTATGCTTCTGCCGATAACTTCCTCATCGCCGCCTGAAATCATACCGTACCAATCGTATTGGTTACTGGACATACCGAGCATCGCGATGAGCTCTTTCATGTAGAACTCGTAGTTTCTGGCAAATTCATTCCGTTCAATAGGCTGTAGGTAGTGTCGCTTCGAGCCTAACAGTAGTTTGGTGTTACCAATCTAATTAGATTTATACCACGAGCGTCGACCCTCAGAATTTACCATGAGTGTGTTTTTGCTCTGGTTGTCCAGGTTTTCCTGGTTGAAGACGGAGAATACGCCTGGAACGCCCAAACTCATCAGATGGCCGTGTAGAACTTCCCAAGAAAAGTCGCGATCGTCGAAAACGGCGTTTTGCAACAACGGCCACCCTCCCATGGTGGAAATGAGGGAATTGAGCGGCATAAGGTCCTAAATGAGGCAATAGAGATGAAGCCTGTTTTTAAACCTACGCCTCGATCTTGTGCCTGATCATCCATGCAAGAATCGTAATAACTTAACATCTGCTGCATTGCGTCACCCGTCTTCTTTCTTTCGGCTCTGTTTAATAAGTCTAGCAACTCACTATATCTTTACTACGCGCTCTAAACATACCTCTCAAATTCTTGTTCAGCTTGAACTTCATCTCGCTGATCACATTCAGTTTGGTCTCGTGGTCGGGAACATAGCGGCTGACGGCATAGTTACCGCATGCGTACTCGTAAAAGTCATCACAGGGATTCACTTCCCTTTTCATATTGGAGACATATGTGGCCGCTACAGCGTCGAAATTGCAAATCATCATGGAGAAACCGGAAACCTACCCAACAGAATGCACTCCTCGTCGAGACACGCCTCATCTTTCGTGTGGGAACTGACGGTGGGCGCAGGCTTTGGGAGGTCGCCGGCAGCTTCTGTTTGCGCTGTGGCACACCTTGTCGGTGGTTCTAAACAAAGTGTTCTAGATAAGGTCCCAAACGGAAGAATACCGGTGAACTTCTGCTCGTAAGGTAAGGGACCTCGGGCGAGAACAAGGAACAGGACCACTCCTGTGCCTACGAAGACCAGGGCGGCCAGAAAGAGGACGACCGCGAGTAGTCCCACTCTCCGGCTCTTCTGTCTGGATCCACAAAGGATAAACGCTTTACAGTTTCCTGTGGCTACCTGTGCACATATCGGACGTCGACTGGGCGTCTGCATTCCATGCCGTATCTGCCCGGCGGCGGAGGATACATATCGCTGTCGCTGATCACGGATACGGTGGGCGAGTGTGGTTCGGAGAAGCGAAACGGCGCACGGTTTTTCCTGAAGTGAACACGTTTGCAAACCGCAATTATCATCGAATCCCGACAGACGCAGGAAAACATCATCAAACGAGAACATGGATAAAATTGGTCTGTGACAGGTCGCGGGATCTAAACAAAGGAAAGGGATGCAGTACCTTGCAGGCCGAGATCCACGGGTGCGATGCAGGTCTAGGGGTCCAAACGGCGGCGATTCGTTTCCGAGCGGCCACTTCCGGAAGGTCTTCTTCTGGGACGGATGGGCGAACCGCATGCTCGGTCAGAAATGCATCCCTGCTCTGGCAATGGTCAGTGTTAATTAGGGAGAACATTATATAATTGGAGTATAATTGAAGAAGAAGAATTCCCACGGCGGACCACTCAGGACGGTGTGTTGATTTAGTGTGATGCGCAGCGCTTCTCTTCTCGCTGTCAGCAAGTAAACGGATTATCTAGGGTGGCTGCCTGTATTAACAGTTTGCAATACATACTCTAAGGTTTGGTCAAATTGAGGGTTTATGCCGTTAATTAAATTATTGCATTCCAAATGCTCGTTCTCCAGATCCTTTGTTGGAAGGGCGCTCTAATGAGCTATAGCTCCACAAACACGCTGCACACACAAACCTCCATTATGATGGCTTAATATCAGAATGGGCAGCAAAACCATTTGCGCGTAAACATATCCCAACCGCATTAGGACATATGGACAAAGATTGTGGAATCGGAGGGGGTACTGTCTGACGCTACCTGTAAAACAAAGAGAGGTGGGCCACTGTTCATTGGGCCGCGGATGCAAACTAATCAGCGCAGAGCACCGAGAAAGCACGACATTTTAATGAGGTAAGGTGTGACGATTTTGAAGCACCCCGACGAGAGGAAAACACTCTCGTCCTAAGGGTTACGCGACAAGTTGATGTAGCGCGCAAATTTTCGCGATTACCTACGTAACCTCTGCGACTGAAAGATGTCGGGGTTCCTTTATTGTAGGGAAAAACTGTTCGTCCTTTTCATTTGTCCACTTGTGACAATGAACGGCCATAACGCCGTGTTTATTCAATTGTCCTATTGGTGTTTTCCTGCGGGAAACGCTCTATGAAATCGGCTGGAGGCTGCACACTAAAATAGCTATGGGCACAAAGGGCTTTAAAGAAATGGTTCAGCAATGTTGTGGGCCTTGTGGGCCCCCCTAATTGCGGGGTTAAAAATCGCGCCGAAGTCACTTCTCATTTCCTCATCATTCGCTATTCTTTGAAAGAGCGAGCTGCTCGCCAGACGGACACAAAAACCCAAATATAACATGTGTTTTACTCATCTAATCAGGAAAATGAAGTTCCGCTTCGAGACTGACTTTTGCACTTTAGACCAGACGGAGTCGATGGAGTTTATCTGCGTTTGTGCCCATGCCATTAGACATCTGAGGCTCAGGCCCCTTGGGAAAACAAGTCTCAATAGGACGTCGATATCCATCGAACCGCACAGCCATCCATCTCGATGCTTTAGCGCTTCTTCACATAAAGCCATGCAAATTTGGGATTGCTTCTCATCAAGCCCAGCAAGGGGAAGCGTTCCTTGCATATACTGGTCAAACTCGATATATTGCGCCGCGTCGCTGCATCCTCGAGAGCCTTCTCCGTCTGCCACTCCGTCCACTACTCTAGCACGGCGGCGACATGATCAACAGTTCGGCATGTTTCCAGACCTCTCTGGGTAAGTCGTCGTGCGCGAAGCACCGTTAGCTTCTCCTCTATCGATCCCGGCAATCGCCTTCAATGCTAATATCGACAACTCTCATGCATGGGATATTATTCCCTCCGGTGTTGCCAAACTAACCTTAATTAGGAACGCGCAGCCCCGCTCGCGCGCCTTTGTATGCAAGGTGCCGATTAAAGAACACCCTCTGCCCTCCACCTTGGCCTCCCGCTCGCATGCAATTTCTCAGAGCGTTGCATTTCAGCCGCTGGGTAGTAGTGGCGGGTGCTTTCAGTGGGAATTAACCCTGCTGTCATGAGTCCGCAACTCCGCTTTTGGAGAAATAAACAAAGACGCGCCTTTCTTCCCGGAGAGCCAATCTTGTAGAGCGGTTGGACCGGGTGGCACGCGCACATTTCCAACCGATAAACATCGCTTGAGCCGCCTTTCGAACCTACTGCCCCCCGCACTCGCCTTATTTGTCTCGGTGCGCCCCGTCCTCACACATCACCGTTCCAGGAGTGTCCATTTTGAACATCGCGCCAGCCTCGATGACTGAGCACGAGCTGAAGCAGAAGGCGGAGCAGAAACTGCAGACCGTGACCGACCCGCTCGAGAAGCTGCGCTACACGTGTCTAAGACGCGGAGCCGCTGGAATCAAGGAGTTGGGAAGGTAGGGAGCGCAAGTTCGCTCGAGCCTACTGTAACCGCTTAGAACTTAAGATCGTTCCGCATTATGGACGACAATGAGAACAGAAGCCTGGACTTGGCCGAGTTCACCAAGGGGGTGCATGACTTCGGCGTCAAAATCAAGGATTCGGACATCAAGAGCCTGTTTGAATCGCTGGACAAGGACAAGTCCGGGTCGATTAGCTTCGATGAGTTTCTCATCGCTCTGCGGGTAAGCGGAAACTCTGATGGCTACGTTTTATGGCCGTGCCTCTCAGCCCCCGATGTCGCAGGCTCGTCTCAACCTCATCGATAAGGCCTTTCAAAAACTGGACAAAACAGGCGATGGCGTAGTCACCGTTGACGACATGGAGGGTGTGTACGAGCACAGACGACACCCGCAATTCATTTCCGGCGAAAAGAGCAAGGAGGAGATCTTCCAGCAGTTCCTACGTAACTTTGAAATTGGCGGTCACGTCGATGGACGGGTAGACCTCGTTGACATCACAGCCTCATAAACCGTGGCTTTCAGGTGACCAAGGAAGAGTTTGTGAACTACTACGCCGGCATCAGCGCCGCCATCGACACGGACATCTACTTTGACCTGATGATGCGCAATTCGTGGAAGCTTTGAGTTTTCGTAGTCCTAGAAGTCATTTATTTGTGATCTTGATCAATTTTACCGCCTGTAAATAACAGCATATCGTACGCGATCTATGGGCAATGTATCCAATTAGTGAGAGTTCCTGTTGTTGAAATAAATGAACCAACGTTTATGCGTGCACTTTCGATCGTTGACCTCAACGGTTGCGTGTCTTAATTAAGGGTTGTTACAGAGCGAGAACACGCATTGCGCTTCAACAAGAGCGGATTTCCGCATAGGCCCAAAAGTGACAAGTCACATCATGAGAGTTCCGCTTTCCGAGGTTCTCATTAGTTGTCGCAATGGTCTAAACTAGCTCTATTAAGAGGCGTTTTGTGGGCGACGTTTGCCGTCGTTCACTGTTTTGCCGAGTTTCCTCTTAACGGCTCCAGAGGGCCTAGGTTCTACTCGGAATGTGACCGCAGGCTGGAGACCAATACCATTGCACTTTTGCGCTAAGGGCCTCCTTTTGTTCTGCGTTTTTGTTTCAAAATCAGCTGTCACGCAACGATCTACCGGTGGCACAAATTGCATGCCTTATGTGCCTTCTGACGTATGTCATAGGCTCACAGCCAGTCGTTCCAATACCCTCAATTACTTATCAACGTGGATTGTTAGAACCATCATGTATGGTAGAGTGTCTGCCTGTTTATCCCTCGAATTGGGTCTAAAATTTGAAAGAAACGCATTTCGGCTTTGTTACACGCGCTTCACGTCTCCGGTTTGCTTCTCGAGCTCCTACTCTCGTGGCTTGCTCTTTACGACCAACACAGCTTCTTTGGCCGCTTTTTGCAGCTGCTTAATGAATAATTCGATTATGACGGCCGATCTTATTACTCTATTCCCTTTTGTGACGTTTTAACGCAAAAAGGAGGCGTCGTCTCATTCAGCCGACTTCGATCACCGGAAAAAATATTGTGGCTTGTTGTCTACCTCAAGGCGATCAAGCGTGTGACGTGTGAAAGTACCCCGGTTCTCTTTTGCGATCACTGTGGTAACGACAAGGGCACTTCTTTTTGCGCCTTTAGAAAACGACACAAAGGATGTTCGTCAACTGTATCTGTCCGTTTACTCACTTACGGCGCCACGACACGACGTCGAAAGCATAACGTCGAAAGAC
>KN171374.1:5426-19513 GCA_000757755.1 Steinernema glaseri
CTTCTAGTATCCCAGAAAAAATAAAAAATGTAAAAAGTCGTCGACAGCTGAAAATGGCATTTTTCAAAGTTGGTCTATTTTAAACTGTTTAAGTAAAGTAGCGACTTTTCTCGCACACAATCATTACAGGCCAGAGTGTGGCGTGTACGGCCATCACCTTTTTCGGCCCACTAAAAACGAATTAGTGGGTGAGAAATGTTATTTGATACAGGAGGTCAAAAAATGAACCCCGATTTCTTTTGACTCGGTATATAACTAATTTTAATAATTCGTTATCTGTAATTTGCCTACAGATAGAGAGGAAGTTGTACATCATAGCAGTACATACAGCCCACTAAAAATACCTGAAAAAAATCCGACATTTCATACCGGACAACCCAATATATTATTAAAGGTGTAGTGTAAAAATATTAAAGGTGTACCGTAACAAAATGTTGTATTCAAATGAAAAGGTGAAATTGTGAAATAATGGAGAGTCTACCCCAGAGATGTGTTTGTAGGGAAATTTTTAATATCAACCGTGCAAACTCAAGCATCGTTCTAATTTTGTCCTGCCATATTCGCAATTCATATGATCGTCAACTTTCCGCTACATGACGTCAAACGCACCCTTAATAGGCGGAAACTCATTGTTCTCATCACGACATTTCAATGAACTCCGCTCTACGATGCGCCAGCAGCGTGTAGATTACGTAATGCTTTAGCATGGTTTGTGCATATGCGTTAATTGGCACGAATCCAGCCTCGGCTATGTATTTGGAAGTGCAAATGGAGAAAAATTGTGACACGGAAATGCTGAATTTGCTAAATTGTACATAATGACATTAGGCGAAATGTGTGCAGCACGTTGAAACAAGATCTGTCGTCGTTGCAATGTGTGGGTTAACGCGTGGGCACAGACACGTTCTAGAAAGCTACATAAATCCGACTCATACGGTATGACACGGTGCCGTCTATGATGCGCACATCGAGTCGATGATGTGGAAATACTGACTCATTGAATATCAAGAGATGTAGGTATACTTTTTATTACGAAAATTACGTTGAGTTCTGGATTGTCCGAAGACTTCAGGTTACGGTAAGAATGAGAGACGTTAAGGATTAGTCCCGATGTAGAAAAATAAGAATTTAGGAACCTAACAGAACAGAAAGCCCGTCACAGTGGGAACCGAAGCCGCAGTAAAAGGTGCCTCTGCGGTTTTCGGTGCCAGGTGGTGGAACACCGCGTGAAAAACAATGGGAAATTTTGAATTTCGTTCTAGGTAACAGTGGGCGTTTGTACTTTTCTTCAGCTACCGTTCCTCTCTTCAGCTTTCAAAAAAGCCAAAGGGAAAACTATGGCTAGCTGGACGTTCATAAAATTAACCTTTTTTTGTGGTCTCCCGAAGGCTTCTCAAAATATGTGCCTTCCAATTTATGCCTTTTCTTCCTAGGTCGCCCATGAGACCTCTCTGGTCTTTGGACAATGTTGCGCTTGTGGCAAAAAACGTAATCAATCTTGCCCCTTCCACTTAATTAATCATCTTCAGATCGACTACAAATTCAATTAAATATCTTGTCACACAAAGGCACGTCAACCTCCACCATTACGGTAAAATTATGTCACGCAGTAATCGCTGAGGAAGACGGGGAAGGCTTTGGCATGAAACGATCACTTCCACAAGAGTAGGAGACAATCCGCCATTCGTAATGTACTTTGCACATGTACTGCCAAAAAGCCGAAAGACAACGTCGATGAATAATTCAGGCTAATGCCAAGCTAATGTCGTTGAATGGAGTGAGATGACCGAAATTTCTGATTAACTTGATTAGTACAAAAAAATGAAACGAAGAGAGAAAGAGAAATCAACGCTTCCTGCATGGGGTCGTCGATGGGGTACCGCGGATGGCGCCGGGGTCGAGGGCGTCAGCGCGACGCATTTGGAGCGCATGTCCAAATAGACGAAAAGAAACGTTTCGGATGTAATTAAGGGTTGTCGTTGAGAGAATGCTCCAAACCCGCTTTTTTACTGTGTATTGGGTCGTGCCTCACACAATTAAACTTCGAAGAGGACTGCGAGACAGAACACAGCTATGTATAAAAACATAGCTGCAAATTTCACCCAGCTGGAAGAGAAAACATGGTTGCAGAAGCCAGCAGATGAATACTGAATGATTCTTTCGTGTTCACTCCCCTATGGTTTGGCATGTTTCTCGTTATCTAGCGACAGCAATAAATATGAGATGGCATTCCTGTATCCCAAAAACGGCAGCTTCGACTAATTTGTCTGACATCTCAGATTTGCATATAGAGCAATAAAATTAATTAAAGTTCGATCTACCAAGGCTGCGAAATTTTCGGGGGTCCTGCTTTGCAGCCTTTCACGGCTTTGTGAGCTGCGCCTAGTGCATTTCACGTGGTCGGAGTGGATATTATTGGAATTCTGACGTTTTGCAGTCTACTGTTCTCTCCCTTACATTCAGATGAATTTTTCATGATTATGAGGATCGACAGCCCAGTACGTTAGTCCTTTTGAGAAGATGACATCGTTTGTCCGTCCTGATGAGTTCAAAACTGGCCAAAAGGTGTATAAACACCCATATAGGCTACACAAATATAGGATTTGCACTGGCAGCCTGGAAGTAGAAATGCATCGAAAAGAACTCAAGTCCGAAAATTTGTTACAGTAAACAGTTGGTTAAAGAGTTATAGTTAAGCAGTTACGGCAAATAATCTCTGTGAATGTAGAATTCTCAAGGAAGCTGAAGCGCTAAACACTTTGGAATCTTATAAATGTAATGATTTACAAACTAAGCGGAAGTACGTGACACAATCTACTAAATTTTTCAATTGGACGTCACGTCTAACATCATGTATAATTAGCTTCGTTTTCATTGCAGATCCTACAGATTGCTGCACAAAAACCGTTAAAAATTAGCTGCTGAGGAACTTGTTCCCATTCCCACTCCCTGAACACAAGGTTCAAACTTGGAGCAAGCCGTGCCCTTTGCTAGGTGTTCCGTTCGCGGGCGGCTTTCGTTTATTTGCCGATGCGCGCAGGCCCAATGCGAGGGTGGCGTTTTTCTCGATCAGAGAAGAGTGGGAGAACAAACAAACCTTTGACATAAATCAGATTTTGATCGAAGCAGAAGATAGCGAAGGAGAATGAAATAGTGAAGTATAGAGAGAAGTAGGTAAGTGGGAGAAGCAGGCCCCTTTCACTCGCCTTTTCCACCGTGTGCCTGTTTCTCTGTCTTCGGCGTACGGACTATAGGGAACAAATGTCTGAAAACGTAGATTTGCATACGAAGATTGAGGTTGAACAATGGCCTGGGAAGAACGGTATAACGCAAGCGCTGTCACTTTTTCGGTGTAGGAGAGAGAGAGAGCGGTGGTTCGAGCGGTGCTTCGAGAATTGTATACATAAACAGTACGTTACCGTTTTTGACGCAAAATGTCTAATAAACGTTTATCGAAACCGTCGGGCATTGAAGTCGTGGGGATATTGGGGATATTCGTATAGAAGTAACGCTCTGATTCATCATTATTGGTCATCATGGTCGGTTCCTTCATCATAAAATCTGTACAGCTGTGATTTTCAGCTTACTTTTCTCGATCCGTTTTTTATAGTTCGCCTATAAAAGATAGAAGATAGCTCAGTCTCAGTCACAGTACCATAAGAAAGGAAAACGTCCTGTGTTGCCATTTCGGAACTATAATAGCTTAAGGGGTGACGTTCCCATACATAGAACAATTTCTTTATAATGGAATTTGTATGCCCTTGGTCGTTAGCTAAGCAAAATTGTGCCCCCTTAATGGGCAAATAAATACGGTATTCGACTGGGAAAAGCTGATGTACTTGGAAGAGGAAGTAATGCATCGAATAATATGAGCGCGACGGGGTGACGTTCCGCAGTTGAGGCCCATCGTGAATTGGATGGACAGTTGTGGCTTAGGTAAACTCCGCTGCGGGCTGCTCTGCTTCGGTACGATATCGACAGTCGCGCGCGCGTATACTCACGCGTGCGAGAGTGACAAACGGAACGAGCGCGACGGGGCGAAGGCAGGGAAGAACGATCGGGCGCAGCTCCTCGTAGTCCCGGTGTGCAAATAGAATCCCATATTGACGAGCTCAAACAAAACATATTCCTTCCCGGCATTCTCCCAAAACTTTTCTGTACGTGCGCACATAACGGCGCCATTGTTTCCGAAACTATTCAGAGTGTGTCCTGCGTACGGTGATGAACTACGGTACTCGCGGAAGCGCTACATCAAAGTCCGATAGTCTCCGTCGGTGGTATTTGTTTATTGGGCCAATGCTGACAAAACGAGGTGCCGTGCCGTACAATAAAAAACTGATAGAAAAAGCGGCTGCAAGCAATGGCGGCCGACGTGATGGGCGTCGGAACGGCCCTTCATACAGCGAATCGTATTGATTTATTCTAATTACATTCTACAGCCGTCGTCTGGAAAGACAGTTCCTTTCTCGACGCTTTTCCGCCTCCACCTGCCCATTAAGTGCCATAAGCGCAAAAAAAATTTATAAATTCATAGACCATGGGTTCCGAGTGAACGACCATCGCCTGTAGACGAATACGGCGACGGAAAGACGCAATGTCTGAGTCAACGGTGAACGAGTCGTCAGCCAGCATAAATAGTTTGTTTCCTCCGAGAAAAATTTTATTACTTACCAATATGTAATAAATTGCCTGATATTTTGGCATCCGGAAAGCCGAATGGAAACGTGTGAGTGGTGCGAAGGTGGCTCCCACGGCCTACCACATGACAAATGCGTAGTGTATTCATTTGGAAATGGCACAAAAAGACGCTGTCGTGCCGGGGGAATCTAAGGAAGTAAAAGGTGGCACAAAGGTTAACAGTACAGAGGACTGTCTTTATTTGGATTATCTTTGGGTTCAAAGGTGTAATGACTGATCAAATGAATAATTTTACTGGGTTACCCGTTTAGTTCAATCTAGGTGTTTATAGATATTCAGCAATTTGTTAGACCGGCCAGGTTCCCACAGAGATTAAGGCACGATTCAGAAAACCCTGCCCACGAATTGTCCATCCAGTCACTTCTCGGACTAAAAAAATCAGCTTTAAAAAGCACCGTCCCCAACTCTACAAGCAGTAGAATTACGAAGACTTTAGTCTTGTTTTCGCAGCACACATTTCGGTTTTACGTTGGAAAGTAGCCTACAATGTTATGAAATTTTCTTCATGACATAACAGTCGCTGCTCAAAATTTTTGATATTAACATGTGGCAACCACCTGCTGTAATAACCAATTTCTTGCTTTTTTCATTTACCACAGCTTATTTTTCGTTTTAATGAAATTAGACATGTGTTATTACACCATTCCATGAACAATCGTATGTACTCTTTAAGCGCCATGAATCGGACTACATTGTAGTTGGACTTCCATTCGTATGGCATTATTTATTTATAAGTCATCAACGGCCGCATACTCATATAGCGCAAAATTAGAAACATAATTTATCATTTAAATGTTTATTTTATGTTGATATAAAATCTTTATAACAAAAAAAAAACTGCCCTTCCTAAACGATTTAGGCTCACGAAAGCGATTCCCTCAACATGCTATTATTGACCGAATACTGGAACACCTGACTTGCGCCTTCGCTTATACGACCATGAACAAAGTATGAGTAAGGCTTTAAAAGAAACCGGAAGAAGTTTTTAAAGAACCCGGAAGAAGTTAAAGAAACCGGAAGAAGTTGAACAGTTAAAACACGCTCTCTTTGTCTATGAGCTTAGCCCTAGGAAACAAAACACCACAAAAAAATTTGTGCTGCGTAAATTTGTACCTTTCCTCAGATGCCTAACTCCTTATGTCCATAAAATTGTACCTTGTTGAATCAAATTTGCTATTACTGCAACATAATTTAAATGTATATCAAGAAAGTTCCGCAAAACGTCTCTTTACTTTACTATTATTGTTTTTCTCATACCATCTACAATGGTTAATTTTTCTGCTCTCAGGCGATCTTACGATACAAGCAAACGAAAAACGAGCATTATATATTGTTGTTTATCATAAAGTTTGTTCCATGTCCATATTAGCTACGTGCGGCATAGCTCGCTTAGTGTTCTTTCTTAGGAAACGACCGCAATAAGTAAACACTGGTGAAACACCCAGTCTCAGCAAATAAAACAGGCGATAAAAAAGAGCAAAAACACTGCGAAACGTTTGAGACCAACTATTCAAACCAACCTTTAAGGAGCGCCTCGGCGGTTGAGGGAAGCACAACGTGCTGCAAGCTGTCGTCGCCATCTCGTCTAGGCCATGCTACCTGGGGCAACACACAATCCCAAGCTCCGTCCTGAAAGGCGTCATCGCGCTTGATTATGGTGTTATCAGAAGGCGCGCGCAGGCGCCAAATGTCTGCTCACGGAACGTTGCCAGCCACGCTGATCAGCTGCTACAGCTCGTAAACCGCGCGCGCTCGCGCTCCCAGACACAAGTTCATTCGAACGCGATTGCGGATGTCGAACGTGGCGGACTGGCCACCGGCCACAGTGGCGGCGTTATCCAAGAGCGAAAGAACAAAATATAAGGGCGCACCCGCTAATAAACATTAATTTACATATTGGCTAACAAATCATATTCGGCCGCTCGGATCGGGTGCTCGCGGCACGGCCAAGAATCGAGAGGCTAGCGATGGTGCCATTTGAGTGGTGTGCAAAAACATGGAATACAATCGGCGACGATGACGAGCAGTCTGTGTAAACGCGAAGCTGGACACCTTCCTTTTCTCGCCGGCTCGGACACGTTAGCGAGCTCGCACCGTCGTCGCCGGTGCGCCGAGGACGAACGCAACCCTAAAATACGACTGGCTATTGTATGCCCTTCGTCCGCAACAATTACGAACCGCCGTCGGCGGCCTTTGAGCAACATGTGGAGATGGTGCGCGCGCGTATTGAAAGCACGTGTAATGGCGTTTGCGATAAATAAAACCGTTTAGTAGCACATTACCTCCTCGACTGAGGGTCCGCACCCGGCGACAACTCAACTACGCGCCACTTGGATGCCACACTTTATTTTTTTCGGCAAACATTCACATCCGCCGAACGGACGTGAACGGATAAGATTACAGATAGTTCGGTGCGCGGCAGACTCGGCATATCCGCACTTGTTCAGCGTTTTACCTGAGCCGGCTGTCTCGTCGATACAATTGGTTATTAAGGGATTTGCGTCATTAAGCACTATTGTGCGAGACTGGGGATTACGTCCTGAGTATGTCTGTGGACAAGGTAAAACAGCAGTAGAACAGAGTTGAGTCATGGCTTTCAATTTTGGAAAATGCTCTTGGACATCGATTGCATTTCGACACCTTCTTGAGCTGCCCAATTCCAGTGGTCGGACTGAAACGGTGTGTATTAACACTTTGCTGTTATTCATTGCCGTCGCTGTTGTTTTCCCGTGAGATATTGTCAGCGTCGTTCGGCAAACTGAGAAAGCCTCTATTATCCGGAACGCACATAAGGGAATTCTCCACTCTTCATTTTCGGACCTGCTCGGCATGTCGCATTGTGGATGTAAAACGTTTTGCATTTACAACATGTGATTTGCTGCTCATGTGTATGTATTTTTTATGGTTAAGAAAGAGTTAGAAAGCTTTAAAAACGTTGATTTTCACAGTTAATAAAATGTATGAGCACTAGATACGTTACGGTACCTACCCTTAAAAAGGTAAGCTAGAGCTGGAAGGCATTATGGGACCTTGGCACAGCAAGAATGGCAACATGAATCACAAGAAACTAAAGGGAATATGAAGATTACATCACTGTATTAAGGTTAGTTGAAATGGCCTGAAAAGATAGAATAGAACAGCTTTCTGAAATCAACGAAAGGAAACGGACCTCGAGAGTCCTTTATATGACAGTACACACTTTAGAAAAGTGTTTTCGTCGACCCTTCAAAGGACAAGATTACGGTAGCGAACGGACGTACGGAAATGGTTTCTGTTTTGAAACTAAAACGGTCGGAACGCGAAACATGCATGAGTAATCATCTTCCTCAGCTCCGATTCATATAGTGACGCTGGTTTGCGCATCACGCATCGAAGCGCGGTAGAGCGGACAGCTCATACTAATTTGTTCAGTCACGTCATTTTTTTTTGTCTCACAAATGAAGCACAAAGCAATAACTTGCCGAAACGGGTTTGGAACAAGATAATTATCGAGACTATCAAGAGAGATCGTCCACAATTTGGAATATTAAGTGGCTAGGAAACAAAGTACATTTTGTTACTATTCACCGGATATTGTCTTACGATAGCGCAAATCTACAATCTCTATCTTGCTTTTCGTCTGCGTTTCATAAACACCGCTCCGCGCTATCACAGTCCATAGACACATCTTTCATCTTTGATGGCTCCGCGTATCCGTCAGATAAGGTAGCCGGAGATGTTCCATTGCGAAGATCTCAATTTCGAATAATCGCAAAAAAGCAGTACGGACGGCTCAATCAATATAAGATTCACAAAAAGTGGCTCTGGAGTGGCGCCGGAGCTATAAAAACATTATCAAATAATGGGACATCCGAAAAAGACCGCTGGTCTCGGAGTCCCGTTCCGAACCACTTGAATAAACAAGAGTATCAGTGCGCCGTGCGCTCATAATTATTCAATTAGAGTGAAAGCCCTCCGCCGTTTTCGCGGCTCCGCGCGATGATGTTCAAAATGAGATAAGTGATCCCCAAGGCGTTGCCATCGCCGTCTTGCCTCCGCTTCGTTTCCTCTCCCCTCCTGAGTCAATTTCGGTCAAGTGCGCAACAACCGAAGGCCGACGACGCCAGTTGCAGCCGTGGTGAGCTTCTGAACGGCAAGCAGCCAATTTCCGAACCGATGGGACCGAATTAATTCGCGCGCCGGGCGCGCGCGCCAGAAGCAGAGTTTCACAAGCGCGCCAGGGTGCACTTGTAAATCTAGCCGCCATTTGGGAAGAGCCGCTGCGTTGTTGCCATTCTCCGGCACCGGGAAATCCGCCCTCAGCGCCGTTCCCACGTAAAAGTAAAGAGAGGAGCTGGTCGTACACACGCGCGGTAGTATAATATTCGGCTTTTTGACAGCACCCCGGCCAACGTCGTTGGCCGCAGTCGACCGCTTCGCTCTCCACATCACCGGAGCACACTTTTGCCGTTTCAGTTTTATTTTCACCGGATGATGACCCATTAGGGACAAAAAGAAACTAAACACAATGTGTGTGTCTGATGGCGCACTCTGGTGTAGCTCCGTTGCTGTGATGAAGGTCGAATTCAGAAAACGGCCCAGGCGACGCCCACGTTGTTATCGGCGATAATCTGCTGGAAGAGGGCAAGGAGCCACTCCTCTCCAGCTTCAAGATCCGTCAGGAAATTAGCTTCAAGCCGTGCCGAAGTGGCCCTGTTCTCATGAGTCCGTGTCTCTCCGTTTAGTTTTTTTAAAGTACAACGTGGTGGACGGCGCGAAACAGCTGGAACACATTTCGATGATCAGTTTGTAATAAGAACGTGCATTGAATCTATTCAAAATATATCTGATACGTCCGCAAAATATATCTGCGGTCTACGCAGATACCAGCTGATCCGAAGTACAACAGCCGAGAGAAGTTTTTTGAAAACGTGTAATCGCACCTAATAAACGGAACAGTTCGATAATATGAAAGGAGTTTCTATAAATTTACTCTTGCAGATGACAAGGACACATAGGGACATTGATTTTAGAGTTTGAAGCTTATCGCACTTAAATAATGGCAATAAACATGAGAAACTAAGGTACTTATAGTGATCCGCCTCAACAGCGCACGCTTTGCAAAAGCAGTCAAACGAAAAAGATTTTTGACATGTGAAGATTCCACTCACGAACTAGTGGATTAAGTTTGAGAAGGTAAATGGAACTCCGGTACTTGAGGTGATCTTTACCCATGGATAACAAAAAAAAAACAGATAAAAGGATCTGATATATTGTAATATTGCCCGAAATTATATAGCATTTCTTTCTCCGCTAGCTGTCATGAGTAAAATTAAAGATCGCAAAAAGATGCTATAAAATTTCGAGAAATTTGTGGTATTAGTTATTTTAGTGGACGTAATTGTGAGAGAGGAAAAGGATAAGGCCTTTTGTTTGATCAACTAGGATTTCTGTGACTCATGCGGTCTTACTAAGTCTGCCTCAATTAATCCAAAGCTGGGAACACCCCAATTGAGCACATTTTTTAGAAGCGGCCTACATGATTGTAGCATTATTGTGGCAATCACCAGAAAGGTATAACACACCACAGCACACTTTATTTTGCCTCATTCTACGCATACATAACCACGGAACGGCGACAATCATCAATTTGCACACGGTAGTTACACTAGTGGGAACGGTAATGACAATGCCTTTTAAAGAATGTTGTGCAGAGCGGTGGAGAGCAAGTTGATGTCAGATCGAAGCGAGTTAACGGCAAGCATGAGGGACCTTTTGTTGTTTAGAACCTCAATCGATTCGGTGTACGCGTTGTATCGCACGACGAACGGACGATTCATGCTATTCGTAAACATTCTAAAGGAGCGTCGAATACTACCATCCGCGTCGTGGCCACCACGCTCACCTCAGCTTTTGTTGTGCCTCTTCGAAATTGCGCGTGTAGAAGTAGGCGGTCTGGAACGTGGTGATGAGACACTCTTGCTGTACGACGCGGTCGGGATCGAAGCGAAGAAGTTCCGGCTTATGGCCGTCCTGTCCGACGGCGTGCTAAACGCATATAATTGCAAACCATAAAGCTGGTGGTTTTGTACCTGCAGTTCTCCAGCACTCGACAATAAGCCGGCGCCGTAAATCTTATAGTTTGGACGCCCGCACTCGTCAACGTGTGGTTCGGCGCCTCCGCTGCAGAGACCGAATTCGATGGAAAAGAAGTAGAGCTGAAGATGAAAAAGTTGACTGTAGTTCCCCTTGAAACAATTGCATACCGTAGCCAGCTTGGTGAGATCTTCTTCGCTGGCTCCAAGAGAGGCGAGTCCTATTTCCTGCGAGAACTGAGCGAAGTCGGGGTCGGCAAAGAGGGCCATATGGCCCATGAGTTCGTGGACGGTATCGCTGAAAGAAAAATTGTTTTCGAAGGTATTTACTTCGAATAAACAAGGAAGAAGCACATTAAAATTCCATGTGACTATGACTTGTGATTGAAATGCGAGTAATTGCATCGGTAATTACTGGTGACTCAGGTTTGTTGACTGATTTGAGGCTGTGAAAGCAATTCTTGAGTATTTTGACTTATCGTGAGATATCAAAATGAGTCTGTTTTGTCGATAGTGCTAAGACATATATCTGTATGAGCAGTGCCAAATTGCTCCGCAGGCCACAGCCTACCGTGAGTATAGTACTATAGGCCTGCATAATAAAAAAGGTGTAAGGGTGTAGAGGCTGTGGGTTTTTTTTACAATTTTTATCGTTTTTTATCCCTTCTATAGGTTGATTCTTAATTGTTCATAGACATAACATAGTCGTCAAGAATCAACTTACGGCTCTGGCGTGTAAAAAGGATCAGCGTGGTGGCGGACATATTGTGTGGAGTTAAAAACACGGAATGCCAATCCAGCGAGGAAATCTCGAGCGCTAAGATATCCTGCCACCGGGCGAACGCGAAAGCCTGTCTTCACTATGAACACAATACATTAATCTAGTTAACGACTGTTGCCCAACTTTTCAGGAATTTACATATGTCCTCAAGTTGCGGAATATTGTGCTCCGAGTAGCCACAGTGTTTCTCAAGAAGTTCGAAATTGTCTAAGAACTCTTGGCATGCATACTTCTTATGCAACTCTCGAAGTTTACGATAGATGATCCCCCTAAATAAACACTATTGATCAAAGGCCGAACAGAAGGCATTTCTGACCAAGTCTTCTTTTCTTGCTCCGTATACTCGATGCGTGGAATTGGCTCGCCTCTGAAACACGTTATTGTGTGTTATCGACCAACAGCTGACTGATGCTCACTGTTTATAATTTAATGCGATGTCCGCGAATAACATTCGGCGTTTGCGGTATTCTTCGTCTTTGAAGCCCTGAAGATCGCATATCATAAAACGAAAATTGGTCGATTGCCATCAGACGACGCGGAAGCTTCCGGACAAAGGAGACATTCATCATCCGGGGATAATGAAACGGGTCGTAAAGGTATCAACAATAGAATTTGATATGATGGGGCTCAATAAAATGTAGTCTCAAAAGAAACACAAAAAAGACGTATGGTTTCTTATTAGCTCCTTTATGCTATTTCATCCGTTTCATATTTCTTTCCTTAATAACTTCTTATCGTTGTCAAAGTGTTACGTCTACAACATGCACAATATATGCACACGTGAATCCCACTTTGATGACCCAGAAAATTGCTGATCGTGGTGGGATTCTTCAGCACAGACGGAAATGAAACAAGGCCGTACAAAACAATAAAGAAAGTTATAATCTGTTTCATCGCGCTATCCGGGTTCCCGCCGCGAAACCGATGCGAAGCGGGTGTTCTCGGTCGACAAGAATCAGGCAGACTGCATTCCTGATCCCAGGAGTCCCGGGTTCCGGGCCGGGACCCACTGCTCTCCTGGCACTTACCGGATGATCGGCTTCTAAGCCGGAGCCGTACATGATGACTTTCTTTGCACATAGATCCAAGTCGTAGATGGATTTTGGAAACCAGGGACAGCCAGCGATTGCGTCTAAAATAACCAGCTTGAAGAGCGGATCCATCATGCGCGCTTACCGTTGGATCCAGGGTCAGAGATTTGAGCGGCGTTCTTGGGGTTGAATGTTTGGTTTATCTCGTCAACCTTTGGTATATGCATCCATATTTCATCATCATTTCTTGAAACTTACTTTGAGTCCTTTCCTTCGCAATTCGCCAACCACTTCCGCCGGCCTGAGCGAACCTTCCATCTCGAGCTCCATCAGCACTTCAATGTGATTGGCGCTTCCATGTTGGGAATCCCGGGACTCCATGTGTTTGACACGAGCTCCAACCTGCTTGTCGCACAATCAGCGCATTAACCAGGCCAAAAAACAAGGTCTTACCGGAATAGAAGCCAACATCTTCGTCAGGCTGTCCGAAGAACGTGACGTTTTGATGATTACCGTGACTATAGGCTGGCCTTCCTCCTCGTCTTCTTCTATGGTAAGCTGCCTCTGAACATGCAGAATGATGATGTACATGAAAAGCGCTATATATAAATGCACATATGCTGTGTACTTCGCCCTCGGATGTTGCAATGAATATTTTATGGTAGTCTCAGTGTATGCAAAAGTAAAAAAAACCGCCTGTTGGATGAATGAGAAATTTAGGAAGGAACACGATACTGTGTACGTGGATGTGCCACTGTGCGTAGGCTGTGCAAATAGGGAGGGCTATTTTGGGCCAAATAGATCTATCGAAATCTATCGAGCAAGGTGAACTTATGGTTATGATTCACGATAAAAATATCAATGGTTTGTTCTGAGCTCGCGATTTGAATTGAGGAACAACTATCTGAGGTAACAAGACCCAACAATAGCGTATATTATTCCTGCTGTTCAAAAGTTTACTCCAAAACATGAGCTCTACAGCTACGTGCTTTACAGCTCATCCGTATGACATCTAACACGACGTTTAAATAACGTTTAAAAATGAACATCAACCTATCGGGTCGTATTATTTACCTTCAAGGTGTTCATATCCTCCTCGGGGAAGAACGGAACTCCGAGGGATCCACTTCGCCGAAAACGTCTCTTGAACTCCTCGATGTGATTGTCCGAGCTGTAACCCACAGCTATATACTGTGCTGCACAGGCGATCACTTACACGCTGCTTGAGAGCGTCCGTCGGGTCTGTCTCTTCGGTGCATAATAGCAGAACTTCATCGCTGCAGCCATGTTTGCCGAAGTCGACTCTGAAGCAGAAACAATAGATATGCCAAATGTCAAGTGGGCCAGTCAGAGGGAGCCTTATATGTACGGAGATGTCGTCACTGGTGCCCGAAAAAGATTTCGCGCGGTTCTGTTTGTCCACCAGTGGGCCTCCACCGATATCCATTATTAATTGGCTATTCTCCTCGTTTCCTCGGCCTGGTAAATAAAAAAGGGCGAAGA